>BMAO01009369.1:0-153626 GCA_019973975.1 Trichonephila clavata
TGAGCTATGCAATTAGGGTAGTAAGCAAGGCAAGAATCAATTACCTTAATTCAAATTTGATCGGAAAGAAAGTCCGCAGTAGCTTGTTATAATTAGTTGTTTTGTTCATCCCCCGAAAACTGAATCAGACGGAAATAAAAAAAACGAAAAATTTCCGAACACATGCAAACAGTTACAATAAATAATAGTCATTATTAACGTTTTCTTGTGAATAGTTGTTTTACATGTTTGCGTGTAAAGTGGGATGAGGAATGGTGCATAATTGATTTAAATTTTTATGAGTGATTGTATTTTGTGTGTATTGTGTGTTTTGGGACATTTTTGTCTTGATAATTAAGAAGGGAAGTTATGAGTTTTATTGTTTAAGTTTTGGATTCTTTAAGAAAATATTGTATAAGAGAGTGTTTTATGTATGCAACGGTAAAAAATGATAAAATGCTCAGTTTGAAGTATATAAAGTTTTCATTTGTATTATTAGAGTGACAGTTTAATATTTTGTCTAAAACTTTTAGAAATACAATTGATTGCCAAAATATATTAAGCATGTCAAAAACGGAGGCAAAACCTGAGTTTCAGAAACGGGTACATTATTTACTAATATATATTTTCATTTTAAATCATCCTTTTAAAAATCATTTGAAATTAATTGCATACACCATTGATGCAGATATACATATAGTAACATAATTTTCTTGTCAGTTATCATGTATTAGTTTAATTACATGATTCATTTGAAGTCATACAAATGTTTTTGGGACAAAGAAATTTTTTCAATTTTTGAGAGTATTTTAACTTAATTTTTAAATTTTATCGAACTATTACTAATAAACATTTAATAAAGATACATTTATCTTTGTCTTTACTGTATTGATTTGCGAAAAAAGTTAATTTTATTTAAAAAAATTTATGTTTTATTTGTTATTAATAGTTCTTTGTTTGTAAATTCAATTTTATAATATTAATATAAATTTTAATTACACATGATAGAACTACTTTTTATAATTTATCTGAAGAGAACAATTATAAAACAAAAGTTATTTCCAAGAATATTTTATCGTTTGAAAGAATAACATTTAATGTTTTCACTCCTGTATTGATCTGTAAAAGACTGGATGAGAATAAAAATCCATTAAATTATTGCAAGTAGAGCATTGCAGCTTCTTAAGATGTGTAAGTAAGATAATAAATAACAATAAATAAAATACCAATTTTCATCGATAATTAATTTTTACTTTTTCCTCCATGGGATTCAGAAGACAAAAATTTAATATTTATTAGTACCTGATTATCAATAAAGTGACTGGTGCCTATTTGGATATTTCTTTTGGAAAAAAAAGTCAACTAATTTATGATTACCTATTAAAATATAAATATAAATAAATAACCAAACTGTCCTTATTTTGTAAAATATAGTAAATTTATGAATGTTTCGATTCAGAAAACATTAGATATAATATATTTTTTGAAAATAATCCCAATTATAATGTAAAATTTACAAATTACGTGTTTATAATTCAAAAAGAGAAAACGTATAAAATAATATAATGTCTGCATTATAATACATGTAAAAAAAATGATTGTGTACTGTATATTTGCGGCATTTTTTCCCACTATAGTATACTATGCATACAGAAAAGTATAACATATATTGGCATTTAGTTCCTATTCATTTAATGTATATTGATACCAGGGCTTCGAACCGTAACGGAACCAAAACCAAAAGCTGGAAAAAACCGTTATTTTGATCTGAACGAGAACTGGAACTTAAACCGAAAAAATTATGGTTTATTTCGGTTCGATATATCTTCACTAATTTTCTACTGTAACCAACTAATCGATATTTTCTAATTTAATGCCAACCATACAATTATCATCATTACATGTACATTACTTCTCACTTATTGTTTTGATGTTCATTAGTACTTTTCTGTTTCAGTTTCGCTCGAATAATGAGTGAGTGAATATTAAAGTCATAGTGTTCAGCTACATGAGAGCGTTTTGCGACGGACCTCGTATTTTTGAACCGTGGTCAATTGACGAGGACGACACCTGAGCTGGGACCTAGTCTCCTAACTACCACACCACACCACGGGAAGACGTTTTAGCTCTCGACAGATTTAACCTGCATCTCTCCCCTACTTGGCAGTTTCGCTCGAAACTACTTGTAGAAGACAGATTTAATTCAATTGAATGATCCAGAAGCATAAATGATTTATAAGATAAGAATATACTAAAAGTAACATTATTCATTCACAGAACCGAGCCGAAAACATTATTTTTGTCAGAACTGAATCGATATATTTTTTAGTTCAACCAGAATGAAAACTAAAACGAGAGAGAGAAAAAGAAATTCGGTTCGAAGTTTTGATTGATACATATTTATTTTAATATAAAATGAATATAATCCGTTCATCTAATAAGATGATCTTAAGTCTCCATTAAACCTTACAATAAAATATTTAAGCTTTACTAAAATATATACCTTACCTAAAGTGTTATTTAAAGTCAAAGAAATTCATTCTTTCATATACGTTTAAAATTCTGCGTTTAATGGAAAAGCACATTAATTCGAAGTAGATGTACAATATGCATTAATAGTTAAAACACATATGTACCTTCCTTCAAACTTAGATTAATAATAGTTATTTATGCGTAACAATATATAAGCTAGTAAAATTTTTGTCATCATAATAGTAATACGTAATAATGTCAAACTGGTAAAACTTATTCACACACACACAATTACACTAGTTTTAATAATTAATAAAGTGTATAATTATTTTAGCTAAAATGCGAAGAAAAAATTATCTTGAAATCAGCAAGACAACAATTTAGTTAAAACTCGAATGTGTTTAAAAAAACGATAGGAATTAATTTTGATTTGCTTGTTAACCAACACCATCATATGCAAGTATATTCAACTAATAATAATGTCATTCCTATTTAACTATTCAACCAGTATATAAAAACATCTCCATTATTCTGGCTAAGATATTAGATTTTTCTCGTTTTATTTTTAAATTTCCGATTCTTTAGAAAAGTGTTATGTACCACGATTTATTTCATATCCTACTGGACCATCATCATTACAGGGGTATTTATATGAACTAAACATTCTTACTCCCGGGCTTCATTAGGGCCAGAAGTGCAATCTTCGTCAATAAATCAACAGGAGTTTGTTCAAACAAGACTCTTAGAGGATTTGCATAATTTACGACACAAAGTAGCGCGCACGCACACACACATATATTCAAATTATTTTCCTTCTTTTTTTTCCTTCTTGGCTCAGTGTTTGTATAGGAAACGAAGAATACGAAAGATTGTTCCTAAGGGCAAAACTTTTTCTTCTTCATGAAATTCGAAATTCCTATTAAAACAATCTCTACTTCAAATGAAACTGAACTTTTTCTGTGGTTACTTATGAATTATTTATGAACGTGGTGAATGTTTACTGCAAATGCAGTAGTTTGGAAGCTTTTCTATTAATATATAAAATATTAATTTACATAATATTTTTAGAGCGTAGATAGTTTTATAACAAAACATTTACAGATTTAAATATTTACATGTGTATTTACAGATATATACATTCGGAAGTTATTTGTTATGAAAAACTTATGTTTTAGCGACATAAATAGAATTGGGCTGTTTTCATAGGTTTTTGTAACTTGGTCTTATTTTAATTCATTTTAAAATTTGAATTATCATTTTTTGATATCGAACTAGAGTTATAAATTCTCCAGAAATCAATAAAGATAAATTATTGTCAAAATTTATTGAAATTATTATTTGTCTCTTAGATTTCTAAAAGGAAATTCAGTTCTATGATGGAATGAATAAATTTATTTATATATATATATCATAAAATACAAAGAAGTGAGAGGAGAGAGATTCTAGTCAGAATGTCTACATCAATTCCTGTTGTTTTTTTGGGGGGCACAAACTAGTAGGAAAAGGAAATATATATTTTAAAGTTTTTGTAATATAAAGGTAAAAATATTGGTTATGTAACTTAGAAAAACAATTTTTCAGATTATGTCATAGTAAAAGCTTAAAATCTTAGTTTTAGTACTTTGTTATTAAATTTCAAAATTTTAGAGAACCATGTTTATAATTAGAAAATTTAAATTTAGATGTAGAACAATAAGCTATGTAACAATTATTAGATTGATTTTAATAGCTTATAGTATATATTTTTTTTAAATATTAAATATATAGTTGCAAAAAATTATAGGGTATTCTACGAAAACTTTGAGAAGAATGTATTCTTTCATAGAAATTAATCTTATAGAGTCTGAATATGCAAAATCCAATGGAGAGTTAGAATCTAAAGGAAATAGCTAAGGATACTTGAAATTAACTTGTTTTTTCTCACTTTTCTCTCGTTTAGTCCTGAAAATTTGTAAAAACAAGTCCTGGCACAGCTGCCGTTCTCATCACTTCTCAATGAATCCAAATTACGGATTCAAACGCTATTGATCTTGTGTAGTTGTGTAACAACGATCATTAAAATTGTAATAAAGTTCAATTTTTAGCATATATTTGAAATAAATTGAATATTACTCAGATATATTATCTGTATTGTTTTGAAATTCTGTAGCATTTAAATTCTGAATAAAAATCTTCTACAGCCTTAAAGCAAAATTAGTTTTCATGATAATTTAATTTAAAAGGCTTAGAACTGCATTATTCATTATTGCGTTTCATTATTTGGATTGATTGATTGATTGGATCCAAAGATTATTTACTTTGGGGCCGTGGGTTGCCTAGTGGTTAGAACATCGGACTCCAGACCCGAGGGCCTGGGTTCGATGCCGGATGCCACTAAATACCACCGAGTATAGACGGAGTACGTGCTCGTTAAATCAGTGGGTCCGAAAGTCTTGTGGGCGGTCGCAGCAGAAACCACGAGTGCAGGGGGCTGGAGAATATTTCCCTCCCCTCAGTTCCATGCAAAATTGTGGAGGTGGATATAGGTGGTGTCGTCATCTATCGTTAAGAAGTCCAACCAGTCTCACAGGCAATGACAACTGTCATTCCTTCCCTGCGGGAAAGACACGACAACAACAGCAACATTATTTGGATAAATGTTTTTAAACCTATGCTCATTTTGTAATATTTAGTTTAATTTTAAAAAATAAAAATGTCCTTGCAAACTCAATAAAATTTTTTTCTAACGTATACTTAGATCAAAGTAGTTCTAAAATAAGTTTGTTTTAGTGATACAATATTTAAAAATTATGTATCTAATTATTGTTCTGTAAAATATGTCTTAAAATTTATGATTTACGAGTTCTCACAGTACAGAAATGAAAATGTTTTAAAATTTAAGAAAATGTTTCATTCACACATATTAAGAAAAAAATTACATTTTCCTATCAACATATACATCAGTCTAAAAGTAGAAAACGCATTTATTAGCAGTCTTAATTCTTAGACAAACTGTTTTACCTGTAGATCTTAATATTTAGCTCTATGAGTAAATTACACAAAATATAGTGCTAATGATCTTTTTCTCAGAGTTCTTATTTATCTTGAATATTCCATGAACCAACCAAATTAAACACAATCATTTATGCTGTCGCGTTTAAATTACAAGCCAGGATACTGGTTTATCTTCCTTATCAAGATACCAGGAACAAGATATAACCTGCATTTACTTCACCAATAGCAAAGGATCCTGGTTAAATAGCTTCATTTCTAGCTGATCCCTAATCTGATACGCGTGTGTTCTTGCATTTAGTTACAGAAGTTTCGTAGTCAAGCAACTTGTCTTCAGGGACCTTATCAATAGAAGAATAGGGGGAAAGGAGGCATCTATTTTCGTACTTATTGTTCAGCGAAGCAGGGAAATGAATTTGAATCAATGTCTGAACAGACAATGGAGCTACAGCATTCTGGCGACTCTCTGGGGAGCTGAGCTACCTATCAGGATTAAAATACGAACATTCAAATGTTTCTCAATATATCTGTTGTGTTTTGTTTCTTGCTATCCTTTTGTTTAAAGTAAACATTGAACAAGAATGTTGTGTCAGATCCGGAGAGGAATATTGAGGGAATACTGTTATGTATTGTTTATGTGTTTTCAATCGAATTGAAGAAGTTTTGTTAGCAAAAAAATTATAACGATTTTGAAATATTTTGTTTGTGCTGGTTAAGAACAATAAACTCTCTAAACAATTATTAATTCCCTAAATTATTAATAAATGGTGAATAAGTAATATTTATATAAGATGTTTGCTCAAAACAAACAGTATATCTATGGGAAATAGCTTAGATGTCTTTGTATTTTTTTCTTTGTTATAGCAGATAAAATTATGATGTTTCTCGTTTCACACGAGAATCTTAAGATAATACTTAACAGTGTATTCCATACATATTTAATATTTTATGGCAGTACTACTCTGATCTATACAGCTTATGTTTTTTAATCTTTTGCTGATTTAATAGTAGAAAATTTTGATCACTGCACAGTTAATGTGATTTATTTTAAACAAGAACATATTTTACAGAAGTATTTTACATAACAATCTCATTTGATAGTCATATATTGTAAATTTTAGAATTTGTAAAATCATTAGAAATGTTTCTTAGGAATTGGAAATCTTTAAGAATTTTAGCCTTTCTCTTAGACATTTTTCCTCCATATCCATACAAAAAAAAATCATGTGTTAACAATTTTAAATATAGATTATTCTTAAAAAATCTATGTTTTTTTAAAAAAAATTCCTTGCGTTTAAACCCTTTTGTATTATTACGCTATTGTGAATAGCTGTATTTACGAAGTCAGGGAGATGCTAATTTTAATGAGAGAGATGATAGGTTTCTAGAGATAGGTTTATCATTATTCAAAGATTTCTTTAAAAATATAATGCAGTGATATTTTTTATTCTGAAATAATAATATTAAGAAAAATACATGTTATGTTAATGAAGGGATTGTGAAATAATATTTATTTTTAAATTACGTCGCGTACATATATGTTAACAATATATAAATGTTTTTAACACAAAATAATTAATTTAGAATTAAAACATTTCTTTCTAGTGATTGTTTTCTCGTTTACGAATATTTAACACTTTAAATATGTTTGAACAATTTATTTTTTTTTTTTTTGTGACGAGACGGTTTTTAACCATATGTCATAATATTACAATATTAAAAATTAATTATTCAAAGACATAATTGCAACAAAAGATTAAGAAATTTAAATCAATGGTTGATGTAAAGTAGTTCCTATATAATTTGAAGAAATGTATGCTGATGTAATTAATTACCTATACACTTCAAACATAATCGTATGCAAGTTAAAACAAATATATTCAAAATCAATTCATATACAATTATTGTAACTTGTAATGCACTGAAACATTTGTTAAATAAATATTCGTACTCTACAAAGCAATTAACCTTCATACAAATCTAAGCCTACTCTTAGCAAATGTAACACAATATCATTTGTCTTGCCCGTCTTTATTCATATTAAAAATCTAAAGACTTCCATCTATTCATTACTAACAAATAACACGTACAATTTGTGAATAACATTACTTCCATTAAGACATGGAGTTACTGCGACCCATAATTTGTTCAAAGATAATTACAGGTTTCTTCCATCAAAATATCTTATAAATGGCATAGAATTTTCCATGCTGAAAGTGTGAAATGGAATTCTACAAATGCTTCGAGCACGGTAATGTATTTTATACTTCTTTATTATTATATCGATTGAATTTGCAATAATATGTATGTATCCTAGCGTAACTTAATACTTTAGTTTTAAATAGTGTAATTCTTAAACATTTATTGAAACTATGGTGCCTCGGACAAAATATTGTGAATGTAAAAAGTTGTAAATAAGAGCCCTTCTGCTAATAAAAGAGAGAGGAAAAATGAATTATCATTTGAAAATAATTTATAGTCTTATAAGCAATGGAATTCCTAAATGTCTGAATATTTGTTTTTTATGTTGATAATTTCAATCATAAACACATTATTTTTATAAAAATGTTTTTTTATTATTTAATTTATTAGGTAAACCCTAATTTATATTAAAACGATAGTGGTCTTATAGAATATAAATAGGTATTCAACAATTGTTTCAACACGTACCAATGCGTTAATAACTCTGGGTGCATAAGAATTAATATTCTACATCTTATTCACAGCATCTATAGTTTCTCTTACAATCCATTTCTAATTTACTTCGTCAGAGGACTGTAAATTTGCAACAGTGTATCTTAAAACAACTTTTTTTCCATTAAATATAAGGATTTTTATATTACTTTATTTGATAAAACATTTTTTTATACTTAAGCTCTTACTGTTAAAAAAGTAAGATTTATAACATTTTATCTACAAAATGTTAAAATTTTAAATTTGCAGAAACGGGTTGTTCATACTTAATAGCATTCTTTAAGCAACATCTACTTTCTAACTATTTCAGCCTAATTCATACTATTCAATGAATATTATTCCACATTGTATATATCTGTAAAAGTATGAGTTATTTTAAATTGGACTGTATTCATTCATCAAGAGCAAATACTAAGTCTGAATTCAGGAATATCAACTTGGCCTAAATTCACATGCTTTGTTTGACAAAACCCTAAAAAAATTGTAAAAACCTTTTTCACATTGTTATTGTTCAGTGCCATCCTGCAAATGATTTACGATAGAGTGTGTGTGTGATTTACCTTTTAACACGCTTTTTTAAGTTTCACTTGTATGTAACGTAACTTAGAACTCGATTTTTACCCATTTTAAAAGATCGGATAAATTCGAAATTTTGCACACTTGTCAAGGACCGATGACAATACAATAATTTCATAAGTTTGTTCCATTGTACTTATCAGAATTGTCAGGAATAACGATATTCAGATTTGGCTACAATTCCATGTACCACTTCCAGATTTGGCAACTTATTGCATATACAATTTTCAATTTGGCGACTAATTGCCTTTTCCATTTTCAGATTTGCGACTAATTCCATATGCCATTTCCAGTTTGGCGACTAATTCCAGAAAATAATTCTTAATATAAGAATAAAATGATGAACGAGAAAAGCGTGGGGTGGTTTGTATTACATTTTTACACTAACTCAGCATTTGGAATAGAAGTTAGAAACTAGAACAATTGATATATTTATAGAACACCCCACGTTTTTACCCTAATGACATTATATTTCTCGCTCATCATTTTATTCTTATATTAAGAATTTTTTTTTTTTTACTTTTTTGTTCGATTCAGTATAAAAACGTGTTCTTTAGTTGTTTTTTTTTAAACTATAATTTTTTTTTATCAAAACTTATACATGTGTGTGTGTGTGAAAACTTGATTTTAGAAATAGCACTTACGAAGTAAATATTTCAACATGTTGAAATAGTAGCACATGAGACAAAAAACTTACAATTCAGATTTAATTATTTTATTACAAATCAGGTGCAGAAAGAGCTATAGTCTTAAAAAGCATTTAAACATTCTTTATACACATTATTTGTAAGTTTTCATTCTTTCTAATATCACTTCTAACAAAAGCGTATCGTTTTGGTATTCAATTTGTTTTAGTTAATCTCAAATAGGTTTTAATTAGTATCTTAGAAAATTGTATATAATTATTAAAATTACGATTCCAACGCATATTAAGTCATTAATAGTCTTTCATATCATGTTATTTCCTCTTGTGTTCTGTTTCTTTCTACTCTGTTACCAAAAGTAGCCCACTTCTTTATAATTCATGACAAGAAAATTTGACATCTCGATTTGAAATATAGTATGCATCACATGATTTCATTATAGTTATTAAAACAAGATTTTTAATTTCTATTCACATGCAATACTTACAATATTGAATGTCTTAAAACAAATATTTAATACTTAATTCGTATTCTACTAAACACATTATATTTTAAAATCGATTTGTCAAACCCAACAAATCGAACAAAACTGCGCGTCGCATCCATTTGTATTAATATTAAGAATTTTAAAGCGCACTGCATCCATTCATTACCAACAAATAGCACACATGACTTGAATAATGTCGTTTCTATTCAGAAAAGGCGCCACTACGGCCCGCAATTTATTCAAAAATAATCACGTGCCTCATTCATCAAAAACGTCTTACAAATGGTATAGGACTTTTCACGATGACGTTGCGCATTAAGATTCTACAAATGCTTTTCGGGGGCGATAATGTTTTTTTCTCCTCTGCATTGTCAAAGGCACGTGCCTTAATAACTGTTACCGAACTTTAAGCACAGAAGAACAACACAAGTGAAAATGGAACAGCTGGTGAGTCGATACAAGTTTGATGGCCGGGTCTGAATTTCCCAATGAGGAGATAATTTCAACCATTGAATCGTAAGAGATTTAAATATCATTAAAAGAAAATGCTAGTTGTATTTAAGAACTTGATTCAGGAAGGGATTGTGTATGAAAAAATATGACCAGAATCTAAATGAGTTATTTTTGAATTTTAGAATTTTAATATTAATTTGTGTTAGTTTTAGTTCCAAACGTTGTGTAAATTAAAAATGTATAAGAAAAATAAACTTTAGTTGGATTTAAACATTTAAATTTTTTTTGGAAGAAAATTCCTGTTGACTCGATTTGTAAAACAGTATATCAAAATAAAATATTTTGCAATTTCTAAAATAAGTAGAAAGAAATCTGAAATCAATATTTTTTAACATAAAATTATTAAAATACAACCTAAACTTACGCATTTGTTCATTTAAATGTATATCTATCCTTTTAAGAGAAAAATAAAGATTTTTTTTTTCCTTTTTCTATTTTATAGTCATTTGTTTCAGAAGTTTCTAATGAAAATTATGATTGAGTTAACACACACACACACATATATATATACAGAGAAAGAGAAAAAGAGTAAAAGAAGGAAAATTATTTTAAAATATTCTTTTCTGGTAATTTTTTTTTAAATTTTAATTTTTGGAAATAATTGTAAAATGATGTTACTGATCATAGATGCATCATAAAAACTATTCACAAGTGATTCAGTGTCAGCAAATTTGAAAAGAAAATATAAAATATTTTCTACATACTAAAGTATGTAAAAGTGTCGTGTGTATATATATATATATATATATATCACTATTTTGATAAATGCACTGAATAAAATTTCTAAAAATATTTTAATGGTATTATTTATTTATTTAAATTTTTAAAATTTTCCATATAGATTTAAAGAAAAATTTTTTAAAAAATTGAATGAAAAATATTTTTATTTGTATAAAATTTGTATTCCAATTTTCATCTTATTATTTTAAATAGCTTTTGAGACATATAAAATTTCAGTTGAAAAAAACTGAAAAAGAATACCGAAATTTTGTTTCGGCAGCTTTTGAAACAATCCTGTAATCTTAGTTTTACTTGACATATCTCTACTTGCTAATTAAATGTCTTAAGGAATGTATTAGAATTAATTTTTAAGGTTATGATTGTTTTTTTATGTTTCAAAGATTTTTAATATTTTGTTCCTCTGTTAATTTTTTTTCTTTCAAATAAAATTGTTATTTTATTATAATTGCAATAATTTTTTTTCATCCGTGGTTCTCAAATTGTGCACGTAAGAAAAAATCGGGTGAATTTTATTTTAAGTACTAAATATAATTCAATACATCCTTACCGTCAAATACGGCGTACAACGCCCACTTTTAACACAAAAAATAAGAGCAAGTTTTGGGTACACGTTATACTCCGGGTATAAAAATGAGTGCTATAAAAATTAAAATATGTTGAGCATCGAAAAAAAGTATACTTCTACATACATCGGAATTCTGTTTCTTTAAAAGAAATATCATTCCTTATGAACTTAAATGGATATAGTTCTAGAAGCGCAATACTTTTTTTTTCTAAAGCTTGGAATAATACCTCGAATAAATAACTTCAAAACATAAGAGCATTGCTTGCGTATCTTTCGGTTTTCTTATTATAAAAAGGGGGTGCACACTATTCAGTGAATATACCTCAGAACTAAAAACTGCAACTTGAAAGTATAGATGCGCGCTATACGGCATTGTGCATTATACTCCGGATTTTGCGGTAATTATTGTGAAAGCAGTTCGAATAAATGTTATGATATTGCATAATTTTTTGAAAGAAATAATATACTTTTTGTTTAAACTAGGCGTGATAATTTTCGAAGATATTCTTTTTTTATCATACTGAGATCTGAAGTAGAGTTCAAACAACTGCAAAGAATGTGGATTTAATTAAAATTATATGCAATATATTTTTCCATTGTGTTGTTTTGTATAGCTAAATTATCGATTGAGATTTTTAAAAATCATCGAAGGAAATCCAGAAAGCTTTATAAGAGTTGTCTGATATGCAGAGCATTTCGTTGGAATGCTGCAGTCGTCTTTCTATTGTGCCCTTAAGATTTAAGAAATAAAGGTTAAAGAAAATTAGGTTTTTTTGAACAAAATAAAACTTTTTTATAACATGCTATAAACTTTGTACAAGTGAAACTTTTATTGAAATTTAAGATAATTTGTAAGTTTTTTTATTAAATAGAACTTTAAATAATATTCTTTTTGATATCATGCAATGTATTTGAAATGTTAAAGGAAAATAACTAATTGTAATCACCACACAAAACTTTTGAAAAACAATAAAAATTCTAAACTAAAAGTTATTTATTCGAATAAAAATTTCATGAAGTTATGTAGAATTTCCCCGTCATTGCTGTCGAAAATTATCTTTAAACAACATCTAGATTACTTTTGGTTATGTTAGCAAAATTTATCGTGGTTAGAGACTATGCGTATAATTTTAGATATCATTAAGAGTTTCAAAAATATTTTAAGAGCTTATGTTCTACTATTAAAAGCCCTGAAAAATAACTAACTTTTTTGTTTCAAATAGAACATCATTTAAATTTTAACTTGCGTGACAAAACGCTCTTTTAAATTATTTTATTGAGATATCTTGCAAATAATGGTACTTTGACGGGAGACCCTTATGCAGCTCTAATGCAACAAAAACCTATTGGGACAGCATTGCTTACCATCTTGGATTACCTATTCAAGTTGCATTACTTTTATGAAAATCAAAGTTGGTGTTTCATTTATTAACATCAAAACATAAAAAAACGTTACAATTCGTTAGATTGTTGCAATTTATTGTAAAATATGTAATGTATTCTCTTTCTTAGTTTTTCCACAAGTAGTTAATTTTCTGGGTTGATTGCTTGATTATTTCTAATGCGACATTCAAAAGCAACACGAAAACTATTGTTGAAGGTCCTGATAATTTTAAATAACAATCAAGTGACGAGGATGGCATTTGAGCTAACAGCTCATTCTCCTAAATTCCGTACCATACCAACTTATTATTCTGAGAGTTGAGCAATCAGATTATAAATATTATTGTTAAAATAAGTAAAATATTTATTTTTTAAAGTGCAAAATAGAAAGATTAAACAAAAGTTTGGTAATGTTATTGTTATTAATGTTGGTTTTGGTAATGTCCAATCAAAGAAGATTTAATGATTAGAATACTCATTAAAAACCAAATTCACCATTGATTGAATTTCTATACCCTCACGATATAAATTTATAAACACATGCAAATAAATCTATTAATGTAGTGATACCTAATTAAGAATGATCTGAACTAATATGCCCGCAAACTTAGAATTGCTTTAAGTCTGAGGAAATGAGGTTTCAAACATAAAAGAAGTAAGTTCTTATTCATAAATATTTCAGAAATATAATGAATGATTTATTTGTTTTAGAACATCAAGACTCTGGCTTCTGCTTTCAGAATTTCTAGCAATCGACTTATTTATAATCAATACATCGTTGCAATCAGAAACTCGCATGCATATCTGTATCCAATAAGATGCAGACTTTTACTTGGAAAAATCAATATGTGTAAGATAAATCAATTGCTGAAAATGTAGATTCAGTTTTCTGAGGAACAATAATACCGAGTTTGTACAGGATACTTTGATCTTCAATATAAACCTAGAAGTTGTTCTCTTAAGGAATCAATTCATTCTAGGGAAGATTCTCTTTTGTCAGTTGACTACAAACTTTTAGATTTTGTTTTGAAAGATATGTGTTATAGGATTATGAATAACACAATCATGTATATAGAATGAATTTAGTTGTTAACTCTCAAAAAATGTTATAGAATTTTTAAGTACACAAAATCTTTCGAAAACCATGAGGTGTGGAATATAAAATACGAATGTTTTTGTTTTATGTGTGTGTGTGTGTGTGTGAATATATTTATGTTATTACATAAAATGGGATGAGTAATCAATATTTACTGTAAACAAAATCAAAAAAAAATGTATAGGAATTATCATACGTATTACTTTGAGTTTTGTTTAGATTACTTGCTTAAATTAAGAGTTTGTTGAGATTAAATTTAATAAATCTAGCTTTAAGTCCTTTTTGAATGGTTAATGTTCAAATTCAGGTTAAATGTGAAATAAAGATTTTAAAAATGTAATATTTATAATTAATATATATGCATACACTTTTAGAGAATTAATTACCCATTCTATAAAACGGAGTATCTTACAGAAACTTTCTTGACACATTTGCTTAATTAATGTTCAATTAAATGAAAAAAAATTCCGTATAGATACCTTATTCACACAAGAATTGCGTTGAGGAAAAAACTATGTGAATAATGCAAATAAATTTGATTCCCATTTGACCAATAAATTTAGGTCAAAATTTAAAGAAATACGTAAATGAAACATTCGATTTCCTTTCAGTGTAGATACATTATTTAGCATGTACTTTTAAATACCTAAAGTATTTTTTAAAAAAACTTATTCTGTTTTAAAGTTGATTCTAGAAATTAATAAGTTAAGCATTAAAAAATACTCGGACATTTTTCTTATCAACAATTATTATAATACTTTTCCCTAAATTCTATAAGAACAATTTGTATTATTCTATCATGTCATTAAATACTTCTTCTTTGGTGCTTTTTTAAGGAATGCGTTAGATCAGTGGTTCTTAAGCTGCAGTCCACGAATCCCCGGGGGATCCCCAGCGAAGGTCTCTTGTTTTATGTTAGGATTTTCATCTGTACAGACACGAAAAGGTCTCTTGAAAAAATTTAAATATGTGTCAACCTAGACGGTCACTAAATTGCGCCAATAAAAAAGCTCTACTAGAACATGTACTTCATGCAAGTATATTAATTCAGTTGCTTTTGTTGTATGCAACTGCAGAGATTAGGTGATTACTGTTCTTATAAAAGAAAAAAAAGGTGTTAAAAAGTCTGTATATATAATAGGCAATATTAGGATTATTGAGGAACCTTTAAATCTCTCAGAGATATGTTGGGAGTCAGGAGAAAAAGTGTTCAAAATCTTGGGATATCAGCGATGTCAGGCAGTTAAGGAGATCCACGGCAATCGAAAGTTTAAGAACCGCTCCATTAGATCAATCCTAATTAATTACACATCGAGTTTGCAGAAATTGAAATATAGAAATACTAAAGTAAAATAATCGCAATAAATTAATTTAAAAATATTTTTAAATAACATGGAAGACACTAGAAAGAGTCTTCACACTAAACAATATTCAATAACATTGCTCACTAAATAGCACATTGGTTAATGTAAATCAGAGAGATAATTTCACTTAAAATAAAATAGTCATTATTTCCTCTCATAATTTTTTGCCTCTCTTTCTCATATTGCCCAACATTTTTTCCATTAAAGATAAGATTCTCTCTCTCTCTCTCTCTTTAATATACACTCTTTCTCTCTCTCTCTTTTATACATTCTTTCTCTCTCTCTTTGATATACATTCTTTCTCTCTCTCTCTTTGATATACACTCTTTTTCTCTCTCTCTCTCTTTGATATTCACTCTTTCTCTCTCTTTGATATACACTCTTTCTCTCTCACTCTCTCTCTTTTTAATATACACTCGTTCTCTCTCTCTTTGATATACACACTCTCTCTCTTTTTAATATACACTCGTTCTCTCTCTCTTTGATATACACTCTTTCTCTCTCTCTCTCTATCTTTGATATAGACTCATTCTCTCTCTCTCTCTCTCTTTGTGATATAGACTCTTTCTCTCTCTTTATATATATTCTTTCACAACCTTTTTTGGCCAAAAAAATATTCTAGGTCTAAGAAATAATTTCCTTTTTTTCTTATTTCTACTAATGTGCCCTCCAGATTGAAAAGCAGAGCTTAACTAAGAACTCCAATGTAGCGTCCTTCAAAATCGCTTTATATCGTAATGGGCAAGCACAAAAACCTTAGTACCATTTAGACGACAGGAGATACTGATGGCCCATGGCCGATGTTGATGGTGATGAGCAGTTTACGCTCTGCTTCTATCACGTGGTAAGCAATAAATTGCACCGTCGTATGCATAATAAACTACTTAGACGCCGTTTCCCGCCTCCGTAAATGTTTCAGCGTAATGACAGCCATCAACAGCTATATTACTTTAAACAGGAGAATGCACGATCTCCTTTGGCTTCGTGCATCCTTTTTCTGTCTATTAATGATATTTCTGGGCTGGGGATGTCACAGGCGGTATTGTCGCCCTCTAATGCAACACCATTAAATACATCAGGTTTTTCAGGTTCTCAACTGTAATTTTCTAGGGATAAATGTTGAGAATCGAGGATATGATAGAACAGCAAAAAAATCTGCTTGAAAGTCAACAACTCAGCTACTGTTAAATTGTAGACGTTGTGAAAGGACTGTTGCTTAAGGTACGATTCAAATTGAAAAGAAATTTTCAATAACCTGAATTCGGAATAGTATTAATTAACTTTAATCATTATCAATTATAGTATTCGCATTTTTTTCCAAAATAACATTTCACCAGAGAACAGACACTAAAAAGAAAAGGAAAATTAATAATTTATTAAAAAATAATATGTTTCTGAATTATTTGTAAATTTATTTAATATTCTATACTCTATTTTAAATTAATAGGACCTAATTTCTGTGCATAAGTATTCCAAATTAAAGAAACAGAGCACCCCCCAATATTAAATATCTTTTTCTTATTTTACTTTGATGTGTTATAAATATTCACATTTTAATGTTTCTCATTTCTGTTTAAATGTATTTTTTCTAATATAAAATATATTCTATACTTGTTTCCAAAATTTTAATGCAAAATTAATATGTTTCCCTGTAAAGTTTCCCTGTATACAAAAAAGTGCTATATTTACATTGTTTCAAAATTTTACAAATGAAAATGATGGATGGCTTTACACCCTATAAAGACACATACTTGATCTTGCTAAATTAGTTGAGGTAGTGAAATATTTTTCTACTTTAAAACATACTTTTCCTTTAAATCCTCCTCTATGAGATTAAGAGAAGGCAAACTCAGATACTCGTATTTAGGAGGGAACATGGATAAATTTTAAGTTAGAATGAATAATATTTTCTTATAATTATACATTTTAAATACAAAATCTCTAAATTTTTAAAATATTTCAGCTATTGCTTATGTATTTTTTAAATATATTTCCATTTTATAATAGCAATATATTTTATTATAAATATGAAGATACTGGGATACGTGACAAATGAAGGTAATTAAAACAATTGAATACGATCATTTCAATAAAATATTGTTACAATTAAAACACCCATGTTTTAGAAGGTAATACAAACAATTATTATAAAAAAAAACTTTTAAAGTCAATTACTACATTGAATGGATGAATACTAAGTATTTTATTAACGATTGAAAATTTGAACAAGCTATATATATATATATATATATATATATACTCTCTCCCTATATATATATATATATATATATATATATATAGGGAGAGAGTAAACTATAAGTAAGAATTGAAAAAAGAGCATGATTTGTCTGCATTATTGTAACAATGCACACCTGGTTTAGCAAGTTCGGATGAAAAACCAGTATTCGCCCCCTACTTTTGTCATTGTTTTAACAATTACATTGTTACAACAGTGGAGACAAATCTAAGTTGGCGTCAAAAACAGATAGTTAATTAAATTTAATTAATTAACCGGTAATTAATGAATTGATATTTGAAAAAAACTGTATTAACATCGAGTGTCATCCACTATAAGTTTTAAAAAATTTATTTCAACTTGATCGGAGGAATAGAAAGAATTTTATTAACGACTGAAAATTTGAACAAGATATAACAAGAACATATATATATATATAAAATTCTCCTGTCACAGTGTTTGTAGCCAAACTCCTCCGAAACGACTCGGCCGATTCCTATGAAATTTTGTGCGAATATTCAGTAGGTCTGAGAATAGGACGTAAACTATTTTTCATTCCGATATTGCACTTAGTTGAAAAGATATTAATAAAAAAACTTAAAACGCGTAATTGTGTTACCCCTGTGTGTTTCGCCGTTTATTTCGCTTGGCGTCAAAAATCAGATGTGCGACTTTTCTCTGTTTCACCGTCCAAATGACCCTGTTCATGGGTTACAACAGCAAAATGGGTATCCATAACAAATCAAGAATCACCAAATTTGGCGAGTAAAAAGTTTTTTTTTTATTTTTTTGTACATATCTTTAATTTAAAAATTCATATATTGCACTGTTTAAAAAACACAAATTTCTAAAATATTAGAGAAAAACTAAATCGCTTTTACTTCGTTATCATTATTTCAAATAAGTGACACGAGATAAATGAAACGGCAAGACCGATTCTTATGAAATTTTGTACGTATATTCAGTAGGTCTGAGAATAGGACGTAAATTGTTTTTTATACCCGTAAGTGACAAGGGTGGTCCACCCTAAATTTTAATTTTCTTTATTTTTTTAACAAAATTTTTATTTTATTTTTTTATTTTTTTTTTTATGATTCGACATTAAAAAATGCATACAACCCTAAATTTTTACTTTTCTACCACCAACCCCTATTTTTGATAGTAATATTAGTACTTAAATAATTTTCTACTCTTGGCGTTCGATAAGTTATCAGTTACCACTCGATCAGTTATTCCCGCCAGGCGTCTACCGGTGTCACTTCTCACCCCGTAAATAGCACAGAGTAGGGATGAGAACGAAGCCGGTATCCTGTCTTTCTCACACAATAAGCTTTCTCTCACTCAAGTTCAGGGCCTAAACCGTTTTCGGCCATTTTATTGATTGCGCATCAATCATAGCAGTGACGCTTATACTTAACATTTTACCTTCTCAGTGCAACTCTCATATTAAGAGTATATTCTTATACTAAATGTATCATCAATTTGCAGTTCAAAAATTATTTATTACTATACAAATCTATCGATGCAGTTTGCGATACCAACGAGGCTGTAAATTATCCAGCAGAGTTTTTGAGTTCTTCGGATTTGCCATTTACAACTGAAGGTTGGATCTCTGGTTATTTTGCTTCGTAATTTGAACCCACCAAGGCTGTGCAATTGCACGCAATTAGTCATGAAAAAAATTGATTGATAGCGTTGTCGAAGCTAGCATTTTGAATGGCAAGTTTCGAGAAGAAGATGTATTACTACCACGAATCCCTATTATTCCCACAAATATGCCAATTGAATTCAAACGGATTCAATTTCCGGTTAGATTGGCATTCGCAATGACAATCAATAAGTCTCAAGGCCAAACGATGTTTGTTTATGGCTTAGATTTGGGCACACCGTGTTTTTCACTCGGACCATTATACGTGGCATGTTCTCGCGTGGATAAACCATCTAGTTTGTTTGTGTTGGCTAAAGATGGAATCACTAAAAGTATCGTACACTCCATTGCAATACGAGACTGATAATGTTTTTCTTTAATTATCATAATTTGTGATAGAGATGTTTATATATATATATAGTTACTTTTTATTAAATAGTTACAATTAATATAAATATATATATACATATGACAGAATCTTTTAAGAGGTTATTAATTTTTATTAATTATTATTTAAGTATCGCATTTTCATCCAAAACAATCGTATATATAAAATTTCAGTTCAACTGTTCAGCTTTGAAATGTGTGAAAAAAGCATTTTCAAGTTTTGACACAAGTCGCCAAAATGGTTGCTAAGTCACCAAAAATGATGCCAACGTGGTTGTATTTGAAATTCTTTGAATAATTAGTTTTAATCAATTAATTGTATTAATTATAATTAAATTACTGTATTGTTATCTAAAGTAAGAGTGTATATAAAATTTCAGCTCAATTGAGTGCCTCAAAATGCATTTTATTGACGATTGAAAATTTGAACAAGATAAATATAGAGAGAGTGTGAGCTAATATTAAGAATTGAATAAATATAGAGAGTGTGAGCTAATAGTAGGAATTGAATAAATATAGAGAGAGTGTGAGCTAACATTAAGAATTGAATAAATATAGAGAGAGTGTGAGCTATAATAGTAAGAACTGAATAAATATAGAGAGTGTGAGTTAATAGTAGGAATTGAATAAATATAGAGAGAGTGTGAGCTAATAGTACGAATTGTGAAATACTTTTTTTTCTGAAGAACATAAATTTTCTATATTTATTGACAATTCTTTTAAAGGGAGTCAAGATAAAAATATTGTTAAAATTATGAAAAAAATATTAAATTATAGGTAGTGTGTTAGCTTATTTTAAGATTTTTGCTTCGTAACTAAAATATCCCACTAGCGAAATATTTTATATTATAAATAGTGACATGGATTACAGGAGACAGTTTTATGTATAATTTGATAGAACCCAAGCTTAAAATCTGCTTTTCGTAAAATCCAAAATATCTTTCAATTTTTTAAGAAATTTATCGTTTTATATATAGTGGAAAAAAGTCTGAAATATTTAACTCTTTTCATGTAACTTTTTCAATCGAGTTGATGCACTTATACCTAGAGATTTTGATCATAAAAGTCTGTTATATTTTTTACAAATGAAATATTTTTAAATTTAGAGAGATTGATCATATTTGAGATTAAAGGGATTTTTTTTCACAATCTGCTCTCAAGTAATTTGAGAAATTTGTTTTTCTAAGTATTATACGTTGTAAAAGTAACCATGCATATAATACTGAACAGAACTGAAGAAAATAGACGAGTGAAGGTCATATATTCTAAAATAAAGAGGAAATTCAGTTCAAATGAAAGTGAGAAATAATTTTCATAAATTGTTAAATATTTTAGTTGCAGTGATTTTGCAGTATCCAAATTCGGAAATACAATAACATAAAGGATCAAACCTACTGTGTTTTAATGCAAATATTATCTTAATAAATGTAAATAATTTATTAAGTACATGTAATATGCATTAGAATATGAACCAATGAATTTTATATTAATGCTAAATGTTTAATTTTGGCCTTGATAAAGTATGTTCTTAACTAAATTACTTTAGCTACCCTCCAAAATTTAGATCAATTAATTAAATCAAACATCAAATGTAAATCAGAGAATAATATCCGCTTCTCTATGCAACAGCTTAAGCTTAAGAGGATCAGATAGCAAGTTCGTACAAGCGAGATTAAAACTAAAGTCCTTGAAACAAGACAAACGCTTTCCTTTCAGTTGTCTCAGAACTCTTAAAGTGACTCTTTTAAGCAAACATGCGAGGCTTCTGTAGCCATTATCTCCTTCAGAATCCAAAATTCCTCAAATTATTTACAGAACTCGAGTTGGGAAAGAAATTTGCATAATTTATGTGACGCGACTTCCAATTCTCGAGCCGAATTGAAAAGAATGTTTTAAAGGGGAAAGAGAAGGAAACGACTTCAGTTGCCCACCTTGGTCTTTTAAACTCTTGTTTCAGAAGACTTGGTCGGAACTCTTTGAACTGGGAGAGTAAGAAGAGGGGTGCAACTCAAATTGAAAAATGAGGAATTTCCTTTCGTTTTAGTTGATGCTTGATTTTGAGACGTGATGTGAAAAATGGACCTCGTTGGAAATGATTTATTTCACAGTTGATAAATATTTGTGTGTGTGTGAATCTGAAGGATACTTAGAATTGGAAACATTTTAAAATGTTTGTGTATGCAGTTTTAAGAAAAATATATTTTAATAAAATATATAATTTTCACTTTGAACCATAAACTTTTTAAAATGCGTTATAAATAACTCGACGATGGATATTTAATAAGTTTCTGCGAAATAAGTTAATAACAAACATAAAGTCAGCTATTGAACCTAATTATTTATTTTTACATAAAGGTAGTGATCACTTTATAATGTTAGAAATACCTGCATTTTGTAACACTATTTGCTCTTTACTTTTAATTGTTTATACTTTAAAATAAAAAAAAATCCCGGGAAAAAAATTCTTTCAAATTACTCCTTCTTTTCGAAAACTTGTTATGAAATCCAGAGAGCCATTTTAAATACAATATTGCTAGGTATGGAATTCTGAGGAAGGTCGGGCCCTTCTTGGGTTGTCACATCAATGAAGAAGTATTAAAATATTTTAATGTAATGCATAGAGTTACAATACTTATTCGTATTGATATTTTTATTACTTTTTAATTATATTCTAAACTCATCCATTGTAATTTTTTTAGTGTTTTAAATTTATTCAAAAAACATCTAAGGAATGAATCAAAATTATGAATCATATTCAAATTTTGTAATAAACGCTGAAAAACTTAAATTTAAAATTTATCAAACGTATTCCTTTCAATTTTTGTTTATTATTATTCTATGCAAAAATATGTTCACACACCGAAGTTCTTAGAGATAAATATTTATGGACAATAAAATGCAGTATAATTATTACATTGCTCTATTAAAATTATAATTTTCGATGAAAAGTATTTCAAAACGATGATCATCAATTAGTATTGCTAAAAGAAAATAATTTATTTTCATCTTAGGTATTTGGTTAAATTCTCAAACTTCAGTGTTGAATTCAATTTTCTGTTACGAATTGGAGGTTGGTCCAAATTAAACCTATATTGGAGCAAACATGTATTTGTCTCAGAACTTTGAATGCATATATATTTTATTTCATTATCTACCATAGAAAATAATTTAACAGAATTGTTTTTTTACTTTAGATTTAGCTATATTTTCTTAGAAAAGTAAGCACTAAAGAAAGCGTGCAGATAATATCAGTGCAATTCAAAGCATAAGAGGAAATATAAGGAGATAAGTAATGAAACCCCAAATAAATAAAATGTATTTTTTTCAGTTTAACAATTAATATTGTTACTAAAATATTAAAAGTTGAAATTATCATATACTTCATATGTGTGAGAATTACACTTTCTTTACTAATTTATTTAAACCACTTTATACCTAAACAGAATTAAAATAAATTTACCCTTGATTTTCTTCTTTTCATTATTAATAAATATTTTTTTCTCTATAATATGCCATTCATCATTTTTTTACGAAAGTAAATTAATTTTTCGGCATAAAACTAACATCGAGATCATTACAAAACAGATCCCTAAGTTGACTTTATCAAAAATACGAGTATCATAGGAAGATATTTCAGTTAAAGTGATGGTACATTTGGGAGTCAGAGAAAATGTCTTCCTATGACATGATTAATGTCTTGACAATTGCTTCGTGTTTCATTTACACACATCGTGACCACTGCCATAAATCATAAGAAATATACTAATTTATTAATAAAAATTCTTGTTTCTCTTCTAAAAAAAACTAACTTTCTTAAATTTTTACAGCTAAGTACACAATTAAATGGAAATAGAACTCTTGTTAAAAATGAAACTAATCAAGATAGGGAAAAGAAAACTGTTTTGAAGTCGAGATCGTGAAGCGCAATAAAAGAGAAAAAAGTTGAAGACTCCTCTAGGGAACATTTTATCAGATAACTAATGAATTTGTTGACGCTTAATGAAGCAAATACGAGGGGAGGGAATAGTTAGTTCAGGAAAAAAATCGTTTTGTGAGACATTTAAGTTACATTTTTAAATAATAAAAACTTTGAAACTGAAAAATGTATTTTTTAAGTTACACTTAAGTGAAATTAGCTTAAAATTTTGAAACAAAGTATGTAACTGTACATTTTATGACTTATATCATAAAATAATTTTTAAAAATTCAGAAAGTATATTGTTAAGGAATTTACCTATCTAACTACTTATTTATCTATCTTTATATGTAAAATGTCTTACACATTTGAATCCTTGTATGAAATTAAATGTATAAGCATTGTAATAAAAATATAAGGAATAATTTCTCATTACTTACATCATGTTTGATGCATGAATTAAAATTAACATAACAGATTGTGCCAATAAATAACACTGAATCACAGAAAATAATTGTATTGATATTTTTTTGCAAACAAAATATTAAATGGTGTTTATATGTATTCTTCAAAAACTGATTTTTGCTTATAACTAAATTTATCTTCTTTCTGGAATTTTTTTCCTTTAAAATTTGTTATCAGTTTGGTTTAGTGGCTTAGATAGTTCTGTAAACATATAAGAGTTTCTTACAGTAAAATCCAGAAATTCTTTACATACGCCAGGAATTATAAGTCCTGAAGCTGTTTAATGTAACAAAGCAATAAGCACCAATACAATAAAACAACATATCAAATAATGAAAACAATAAGTAAATTTTGCTTCTACATATAAAGAAGACATCACGAAATGTATTTCATGAAATATTATTCCTCTAACTTCAAAACATTTTAAAATAATTTCAGAATATTCACATATGAAAATAAATTTAGAATTAACTTAAAATAATTAAAATGTAGTTAAAATTATCAAATTTTTTTGTCCGTGCATATATATATATATATATATATATATCATAAAATATTATATGTATTATAAAATATTATAATTTATTGTTTAACAACAATAAAAAAAACCTCTAGACTTTTTACGTGAAATGTATATTAAAATGTTAAATTCTTTTTTATAAATTAATTTTTTTATTTCAATTTTAATTCTTAACTGCATTTTAAAATATACTGGTGAGGTGTAAATAAGAAACAGCATACTTATAAAGTAAGTAAATTCTTTTGTAAGAATTAATAAATTACAATGGAATTCTTTTATTCTCTTGTCCGATATAAAAAATAAAATAATTGACTGCCTTTTGAATAATTCATGAGGAACATTTGAAGAACTTTAACAGAACAAATCTCCTCAAAATTTTATTTCCCATTTAATTTTTACAATCCCATGAATTAAGGCCATTATTTCCTTTCAAAAAATTGTTTTTCATATCAGCCATGAATATAAATGATAATAGATGCCCATCATGACAAATATCTTTTATGGCTTCCTTAAGAAAAGATTCTGAATTGTCAAAATTATCTTTACTGTCTAAAAAAAGGATCTTTCAAAGCAGTTGAGTAAGTGCTGAAGAGTAAATCTTCCCCCACCCCCTATCAAAAGTGAGAATACAAAACACTTTTTACTTTAGACGTTGAGCACTTCAATTTTACTGCCGTTTCACATGTTCCTCTTCTCTTCACTTCATTTCTTCTAACCTCTTCTCAAGTATTCATGTCCCCTTCTGTAAATGTCTGAATGGAACACCGGTTTTATTGTTCTGTCGCACGCGAAATCTCGTGCTGCGTCTTATCATTAAATGAAATTTAAAGAAATTCTAAGCTATAAAATCTGAAACCTTTCTACTGATGACAAGGCGTTAAATGCAAAAAGGATTGTAAAACGCATTTTGAGCTCGGCTTGGAGATATGTAAGGGAGATTATAAAAGTGTGAGTGTTTTCGTTTTTGATTTTATATCTTTACATAGTCTTACATCTAGTGAATTGTTTTTATATATATCTAACCTTTACCGAAGAATAAGAAAAGAAAAAAATCATATAAGCCTGTTTATTTTTTTACTGTAAGAATTTTGTATGTGTGTGTGTGTGTTTTTTAAAAAGCATGATAATTGAGATTCGATTTAAACTAATTCTTAAATTGAAATAATTGAGTTGCGCCATGGAATGTTAAATATTGTAAGTGAAATTTGTGCATTATTTGAAATAAAGGCATTTAAAATGCATTACATATTTTTTTTTTTTAGTTTTGTATAAACTAAAGATTTGAAGAGAAGAGCAATAATTATTCATTCAATTAAAGGAAAGTGCTAGATACTAATGTATGAATTATAATATTGGAAGTTTTAATGTGTGCTATGTATGATAGTATTTTAAAGTTTTATGCAAAATTTTAAATAATTGAAATCTCACAAAAAATTAGTCTGTCCTAAAATCCATACAAAAAATCAACTACCAGCAAAGAAAAAATAAAATTACTAGAAGAAATATGTCATGTATCTGCATTACCTAATACCTCTTTAACACAATGTAATGAGTTATATACGGGTTTTTCCACTTGGTCACGAGATCTTAGTGGTCAGTGTCACGGACTTACAGTTGAAATGTCCCGGGTTCCAGTCTTGGTGCCACTGATGAGCCACCCTGTAGAGAGGGTTGATGCACATTAAATCAGTTGGGACTCATTGTCCTTCAGTTGATGTGGTTTGGTTGTAAAAAGAGAGGATACCAGCTTAGGTGTCATCCCCGTCACTTGAATTAGGTTCAAAATTACGAGGACCTAGGCTGATAATCCGCGCACGCGTGTTGCTTTATATAGTATTCCGAAATAAAACTCTCACTCACTGGGGTTCTTCCACTTTCAGCACTTTAGATTCGTTGCTTGATTAGAGAACTTATATTTATGTAAAGAAAGGGCGATATGGAAGGTGTGACACAAAAAAAACGAGACTAAGTGTGTAGTTTGAAGAAAAGAGTGGAGTTGGCAACAACTGCTTTGGTGACGTCATCCCACACACTTGTGCAGCTTTTGAAGGTTATTTAAAGAATCTACGGGCTTGCAGAAAGAAAACTTAAAGAAGATCATTCAACAGCTATTTTGACCTTACGTATTTTTTTATTACAGCGAGGCATAACAGGACTGTAAAATTGTATCAGTTGTATCTGTAAGTGCATGCGGAAACAAGAACCAATATTCTATGATAATTGTTCCCAAAACTGCATAAAAGAAGTTTTTTTTTGTAAAAAAGCACAAATTAATAAAGTTATTTTGATCACTGCTCACTTCTTCCTATGTAACACGTCTAGCGTAATGAACATTCGACTTTGGAACAAGGAGCAGGAAAAGACTTTGTTAAGTGAAGATGGCAGATTGAGCCACCTAACTGATTTTGATCATGTCTTAATTTGGAGAGAACTAAAAAACATCTAACTGTCCTCCAGCTTCCAAGAGGCTGGTAAGGAAGAAGATACTTCATGGTTGGGTAGAAATTCTATAGGACGGAGTTACAGACTTCGATGTCCTTATAAAAACTATGCAATGCTGCATTGTATAGAGAAGAAATCTTCAAATCCTATATTATTAATCTTCTTATGGCAGCGTTTCTGAAACTGTTGGGCGCGCTCCCCTTGGAGGGCCTGACAACTCTGCGAGGGGGGCGCGAGCATATTGAAAAGTCAAAAACAGAAGATCATTTAAAATAATTATTAATTTACTGAAAGTAAATAAACAAAATGCATTCTGGCATAGTAAAAAATAAAATAAACATTTGTGACGGGTGCTTACGCGTTTCACTAACCTTTTCTCAAATCTTTAAATATTTTATTTATTTTAACCAATCTCCGCCGAGAGCCAAAAGTGTGACTTATGCAAATAAGATAGTTTCGGGTTTAGCGAGTTCAAAAAAGATATAAAAGGGAGAAATGAAATAAAGACAAAGAGGATGATTACGAAGTTGATTAAGAAGGTGATTCTGAGAGATTAGTTTATCTAGTGGAAATATATTCGCCGGGAGAAGACTATCGAAAAAGGTTCATTAATTCGGTTCGGGACGGAACTGAAAGATATCAAAGATTGAAGCCGCTCCTTAGAGCAATCCAGTATTAGAGAAACCTGCCTTAAGAAAAAGGTATCAGGTCAGTTATTTTCATAAATTAGATATAAATGCGTAGTTTGATTGTATACGTTATTCTCCGTGGTTTCAGTTAGTATTCCGTCGTTCATAATCAGATTCTTAACGCACTCCACTGTAATTTGTTGTTCTTATAGTTTGAATAATATTTGTGTATTTCTCTATTAAGAAAGATAAATAAATAAGATTGATTTATTAATTTAGTTGTAATTAATTATGGATCCAACATATTCAGATTTAGATAATATGCGAAGGGGAGTTAATAATCATAGGGGTAGTGAAAGGCTACGACACATTTACACTTATATATTACACTTATAAATGTATCAGTGCTACACAATGATTAATTTAACAATGCTAAGCCAAAAACAAGTTTAATAATTAGTGACCCCATGGTCTTGTTATAGAAAAAAATATATACAAAAATTAGCACTTATCTTTATAATTTGCACAGTTTATAATTAACCCCTATGCTGAATAATAGTTAAGCGATTCGCTTCCCAATACCAACTGTTTTCTACATAGGCGTACGTATGTGATGTATTGAGGGGGGGGGAGGAATACAGAAGCAAATCCTTTGAAATAAGTAAATCCTTCGCAAATATATTGTCAAGGTTCTTTTATTGCATTCCAAAGCCTTCGGAATAATTTTATGAATAGCAGTGCAGAAAAAAGAGCGTACTTCGAAAAAACGTATATATACGTCCGGGAAAACTAACTCTTTGACTGAGCGAGGCGTTTATATACGCCAGTGGCACTTAAAAGGTCAAGGTCGTATCGTAGTTTTAGATCAAAGTACAGTATTATAGAATTCCAATATACTGTTTTTGTATGAGGGGCCGCGATGAAAATTATGATTAAGAATATTGGGTCAAGAATATTGAAACTTTGAGAAGCACTGTCTTAGGGTTGCAGTTAGCTCTGCCTATTCTTGGAAAGGAAAACGTTTGTTTCATCTGCCCGAACAAATTTTTAGAAAGAGAATAGAATCATCGGATGGATTGACCAACCATATCTCTAGACATTAATTCTACAGATACAATTTGGGATGATCTCTAGAGGGTAGTTGAAACTCGCCCATTTCGCCACAAAACAATCTGTAACTTGCGAAAAATGAGTTGTAAGAAGAGTGTTACAGACCAACACAGAGACTTAAAATGTCTTGTTTCCTGCATATCACATTTTGAAAGTCTTATAAGAGTAAGAAGGAATTATACGTAATATGAATGACTCATTTTGTTGTTCTATCGTATTGTCTTTTTTTAGGTCTCACTGATATCATGGAATTTCCAAGATGGTACACAAAAACTGATGCGTGCATTTCAACACCAATTTATATATATATATATATATATATACTTGAGGAGATAATTATCAAAATTGAAATTTCTCTTAGTTTCAACACCAGTGTGTTAAGAGTTATTTAAATAAATTGTGAGAAATATCTGATGCTAGTATTAATTTAGCTTAGTGCCTAGTCTTATAAAACACATGCGATTTAAAAAAAATATTTAAATAAATATTTTTGCAGCACAATTAACTAAATTACTTCCTTTTTTTAAAATTTCATAAAACATGCTATGTTTACACACATAAAATTCTGCTGATTCCATACATATATTTTAAAAAATATTGACTTGCAATGGATAGATTAATTTTCAATAATATAAAATCTAGTAATATATCACTGCACAGAAAAGAAATGAATCCATTTAAAACAGCGTTTGTGATTAATCGAGTTTTAAAAGAAAAAAGATTTATACGTTAATGAACTTACAACCAAGATAACATTATTATATCGAATATAAAACTTTATTTGATACATTTGCAAGTTAAATGTGAAATGAATCTGGAAATGAAAGTTTGACATAAGTGTTACTAAGGTTTTCATTCTACAAATATAAGGTAAGATATACCACACTCTCTAAAAAATCATAACGGAAATATTATTAAGATGTATTTTTAAGATATATATATATATATAAATCCAGTATTTTCCAGTACGGTTATATATATATATATATATATATATATATATATAAGAATAGTTACTCAGGACCCTTAACATATATCTGTGCAATCGAAAAAAATATCCTTCTTGAAACCAATGTAACTTAGCAATAAAGTAAAACAATCATTTGAAATTTTTATCACATGATAATCTCATATATTTACATTCGTTCTCAAATTTCCGGAGAATTTCAGAAAAATTTTAAAAATTTATAAGGAAATAAAAATTGGACAATTTTTCAAAAATTTGAAAATTAGTATTTTACAGCGCGCAAAAATTCTGAAGTACAAAATTGATCAAAATTTACAAAATTAACTTTACTTGGTATAAAAATGTTCACTTTCAAAGTTATACAAACTTTTAAAAATTTAGAGAAAAAAAAATATTTTTTAAATACAATTACAACGAAAATTTTAAAATTTTAAGAAAAAAATTAATAAAAATTCAAATAAAAAAAATTTATTATATTTTTTTGGAAAATTGAAGTATAAGTTATGAAGAGCCATATTTTGAACACGTGTATGAAATTTCAAATCGATCTCATAAATAGTTTCTGAGAATTTCTGCGCGCAAGCTGAAATTTGTTGTTTTGAGAAAAATCAAGTTAAAGATACGAAAGAGATAGGGATTTTGTTTAAATTTCTCTAGTTATTTCTCAATAACTTTGGAACTTTTTACAGTATCAACAACATTTTGGTATCAAAATGCTCAGAAATGTTAAGGCTTTAACATATATTTTTTTCAAAAAATTGAAAAATTTGCAGTTTAAGAGTCCTTAGATCCCTTAAATTAGATCTAAAATTAAATCCTTAGCCACTTCTAACTTTTATTTTCCCGTTACATCTTCAAGTATTAAATTTATTACCCAGTTCGGGAATGAAGTACACATAGCTTTAAAAGATCTTCGCCGCTCCTACCATTACTTTTTATTACCTAGTATTTCAAATATACATCTTCAATAAGGAATGTACTTGAACAGACATCTGGCTTTTGAGTCCCCGCGGACTCTTGATTTTTAACAAGTGTCCGTCTCTCTCTGTCTTACAAATGTGATTCCAAAGTGAATTCATGGAATAAAGACGGTTAAAATAAAATGTCTTGATGTTCACTCGCAAAACACGACATATATGTATATGTGTGTGTAATCGTACTGGAAAAACACAGTAATAATTATCATTTTAATGTCAAGTATTCTTTCCGAATTTAATGTAACTGATTTAGAAACACTCTTTGTAGAGTATGATTAAGAAAATCAATATAATGTAGTATCAGAATCTTTTATAAAGGATAAAAATATTGCCAAATTAACATTCTAATTCACATTGAAAATATTTATGAAATATTTTCCTTCAGTACTCTGAGGTAATTGCTTTTGTCAAAAGCTTTTTATGTATCTACCATCATTTCCTCTTGATATTCAGAACTAAATCAATGAAACACAGTTTTGAACTAAACATGCGTTATGGATTCAAGCGATTATTAAACTGCAAGATATGTAGTGTTTAAAAACTTTTAGTTCAGTATACAGATTTTGAGGAATACTGGATCACAAAAACCTAGGAATTTTTACCTGCCTGACTGAATTAGTTAATGTAAAATAAATAATTAAAATAGAGATTTATCTGTAAATATATTGTATGACACCTAAGAATAACCAGTATTAAATTTAGGCACTTAACTCATTTAAAAATCTCTTATGTTCTTTAATAAATGTAATCATACTTATCAGTGGGTAAGTAAAAAGAAAAAAGATTGTAACATTTCTATGAATCAATATATCCAAACATTAATATCGTTTTTTTTAGATGAATTATATCATTGATGGAAAAAATATATATGGTTATGAGCTTTATCCAGAAATATATAATAGTATTTTTGCGTACTATAGCTAAATATCATTTGATATAGACTGTTAAGCGTAATATTATTTTTATTTTTGCATTTCTACATTGCGTTTTTTGCTATTATTCGTGATGAAACGAGTAAAATGAGCTATCTGTCTTTCAGAGATTATTGTATGCTAAGAGCAGATATACAACTATTTTACTAACATTTTACCTTTTCGAAGCGCTTAGAGAGGTATCACAACTAAAAATAATTTTTTCAGTAAATTTCTCTCAATTTCGTTATCCAGATTGAATTTTCAATTTTTGCGGTCATTTTATGAAATTCTCTGTCCAATCCTTCTCGTAGACTTTCACTTATATTTCCTTATTTTTTATTTAACGCTGAGTAAGTAGTTTTACCGAAAGCACATGAACACTCAAACACATTATAAACATTTGTATTAAGGAAGACGAAGGCGAAATTGAGAAAAAATACACAAAGACCAGAAAAAGAGAATGTATTATTCATGAGTTGTCTCCACTATATGCACTGAAATTATTTTTTTTCAACATTTTTTTTTTGTATCTTCGCCATTTTCTCTTTCAAACAAACGCAAAGTCGGCAAGATTCTCACGTCTGTACTTCAACGGCATTTGCAGAACAAACGAGAATTGGAATTGGAAGAGAAAGAATAGCTTCTTGAAGCCGGAAGCTTAATTCGGAACTCTAATCACACTCTTTACGGTTCCCTCCACCCCCTGGTCTTTCTATTTTTTTTTTTTTTTTTGCCTTTCATTCTTTCATTTTTTTTTCATTTTCACGAACAAAAGAAATTTTATCCCCTAAAGATTCAACGGTTGAACAAGAGAAAAAATCGCCAAACGAGTTTTTTCCGGAGTTTTTGTGACTTTTCTTGTGTTTGAGAATGAAAAAAAAGGTATTTGCCTCTAGGTATCGAATATGACTTTCTTAAATTAGAATAACTGATTACTCTAGCATAATTAGGTTAAGATAGAATATTGCAATTGTTCTCTTTTGTTTTAAGTTAAAAAAATTATTATTTCAAGCAAAAAAAGAATCCTAACTTTCTCTTAGATAAAGCATCAAATTTGATAAAACTGAAACTGATTTTTACCCTTTGGTAATTATTTTAATATTCTTTTACATATTATGTGCTGAAAGAATCCTTTCAAAAATCTCATTGAAGCAATACTTCTAAAATTCAACTAATGTATATGATTTGAAAATTAAACATTTACAGTAATTGTTTTAAGTAAGAGTTTTATACTTTTAATACAATTTAAAACAGGGGCGTAGCTGCCGACGTATCAATAACACGGGGCCCCCAAGCTACAGGGGCCCCAACACATGTGAGGAAAATTATTAATATAGAAACGGGCCCCCAAAAAAGGGTGTGCAAGAAATTTTGATATTGAGCCCCCTCAGAACTACTTACGCTAGTGATTCAACAGATAATTTTTAAGTTAAACTCATACTGAAATTAATTTGTACTTTTAAAAGAATATCATGTTTTATTTCATAGTTGGAACTTGTGAAAATGTTCATAGTTTCAAAGATTTGATTAAAAACTTGTGAACTATCTGCAAAAAACAAAATTAAATAAAATATCAAAAGGAAGAAAAAAATCTTAGTAATAAAAAAGTTATTTCTAACAGATTTCTTTATATATAGAGGGAAAAAGTGATTAATTTCCTAACGAAATATTCATAACTATCAGACTCTTACAGGCTTATAATTTGGTGAATATGTTACTTTTGTTGAGTAGATACCCGATAAGAACGGATTTTGTGAAAATTAACTCCCATGGTTAATGTGAAGTTTTGCGTATCATTTGAGTTTTAAAAAAACATATGTATTAGAAATATTAGATCTATCGACTTGTAATTTGTGAAATATATTTCCGCTATTTTACGTAAATCGAGTACCAAAGATGGTGACGGAGACGTATTGATAAAAGATTTTCTTTTAAAATATTAAACCCACTGACTTTCATTTGATAAACCAAGTTCCTTTGAAGAACAGAGACCATTTTTTTGGGGGGGGGGGTGAATATTAACGCCACACTGTTCAACTACACTAGGGCTTTTGGTGACGGACCACGTAATTTTGAACGAAGGAAAAGGGACAAAGATGACATCTGAGCTGGCACCCCTTCTCCTAACTACCACATCAAACCAAATGAGAGGATGTTTAAGCTCTCGACAGATTTAGCGTGCATCTCTCCCCTTAGTGGTGCTGGGCTCAAACTCATGACATGCCAGCAACGATCCGATACCTTGATTACTAGGCAACACCCTCCTCCGTATTTTTTTGGAAAGTGATTCCCAAGGGTTATAAAAAGGAACGTGGGTATCTTAGATTTTTTTCCGGTGGCTTAGAGGTAGCGTATCCACTTCGTAAGCCTAAGGTTGCAGGTTTGATCCCGGCTGGAATCAATACATTTTCTGGTGGCGAAATTAGAAGGCACGCATGCCATATGTTTATGTTGCATGTAAAAGATTCCTTGAGTAACAATTTGGCTCTGTTACTCTTGGCAAAACTAAATCATGGCAATATTTAGCATGCTACGAAAGTTTGATTTAAAATTTAATTCAAGCGTCCAAAGTTGATAACGAGGCTACCACCAGATGGTGCCCCCAAGAAATGGATCTCGCAGTTGGTGAAAAAAAGTAAAAACCCATTGAAAAAAAAGTTATAAAAATTTCTGTTTTGGAGCTATTATACCTAAAAACTTGAAATCTGATTAACTTGTTTTTTTTCTGTTGATGTAGAGTCACGGGTCTTATTGAAATAGACTGCTGTGTGGAGGTTAAAATCGAGCACAGACAAAACAAAACTCTGGTTTTGAAATCTCAGACTTATAGAATTGGAATTTGTAAGACATGTATTTTTTTGAGTAAAAATCCTTTAAGAACGGGTTTCATTGAAATCTATTCTGGATAATATGGAGGAGTTACAGATAATTGTGCTTCAATTTTAGAAATTAAAATATTGTTCTTTTTAATCAAGAATAGAAGAATGTTTCTGTTCATATTCGAAAACTTAAGGTATCCGACTACGTTCGGAACCGTGACTTTGCAAAAGCTTACTAAAGAATATTTTTTTTAAATATTTAATGTCACATAATTAGAATATACGTATAAAATTGTTTTAAGAATATTATTGCAATAAAAAATTCCTAAATGCAATATTTTGGCAAAAAGTTAACTTAGAACTACTTATTTTTTCATAACATTCTCCTTTTATAAAAAATGTTTCTATGATGATAATATTTTGCTTATATATAGTTAATTCTTCTTCAGAGGCCCTGAACTAGGACTTTTGAAAAATTCGCACTATTTTCAGAGTTATCACCTATTGAAATAATTATCGGTATTTTTTTGATAAAATTTCTCATTTCTGATATATTAAAATATGAATAAATCCATTTCTAAATTATATATTTCGAAAATCCTATTCCAGACTTGTGCAGAGATCTGAGCTATATTTAGGCAAAATGTTATTATTATAAAACCATTTTCCATAAAAGGAGAATGTTTTGAAAATAGATAATTCTACGTTCATTTTTTGCCATATTATTGCATTTAAATAATTTTTACTGCATTAATATTTTTAAAACAATCTTATACGTGCATTCAAATCTAAGTGGCATTAAATATTTAAAAAAATAGTTTTTTGTAAACTTTTTTTAACTAATGCTTCCGGACGTAGTCGAATACGTTAAGGCTAGGACTTAAATATCAATAACCAAATAAATCTATGCGTAATTATATATATTGTATATATAACATCATGTGAAATACCAAGCGAAGTGGACGGGTCACTGCTAGTATTCGATAAAATTGTAAGTATCAATAGAAATCTCTCCCATGGAACATCTTGCCTTAAATATAAATCTATTCGGTTGATGCATAATTATCCGGCGTTTATATCAGCGCGTTTTTCATCAGTGAAAAGTAGCGTTTTGCTTATTATTTTTGTATAAAAATAATCTTTTCTATTGTTTTAGAAAAATGAGTGTCGAAAACCATAATCATATTCGCCATATTATGCTCTACCACTTCGAGAAAGGATGGAAAGCAGCACAGTCCTTTCGCGATCTCAACGGACTTTTTGGCAAAGGAACAATCAGTGAAAGTCAGTGTAGGGAGGGGTTTGCCCGTTTCAAATCAGGTGATACCAGCTTGGCGGATAAGCCAGAAAGAAGTCGGCCGTCGGATTTTGACGATCGGATGACTTGGTTGCCTATGTCAAAGCGTGGATCGCCTCTAAGAATCGTGTCTTCTTCGCTTGTGGAATTGACCGTCTTCCGAGCAAATGGGAAGCAGTAATTCAAATAGACGGTGACTAGGCTCCCGAATAATCATTTAAACATGTTTTTGTCAAATATTTTTACTGATTTTGCTAAATAAAATTTGTCGAAAAAACGCTGGATGATTATGCATCAACCCAATACAATCTCGAAGACCTGATGAGAATTTTTTGCAATCCTTTCTTTTGTCAACTCTTTTAAAATATTAAATATTAATACCTAACTTTGTATGTGAAAAATTATCATACTAATAACATACTAAGCTATACCATTGACTGCAATAAACTACATTGATTTCCCATTTCACACTAAAATGAATGCTATTTTCTGCAATCACAAAAGACTGAAAATATTTCATACATGTTTAAGGCGATTTTTTTCTGTGAATAAATAAGCAAAACGAGAACGAAGAACGAAATTAAAAGTTAATTGCATTTTTCCATGAGATGTATTGCAAGAGAAAGCACTTTAAAGGCGTGAACGGAACGTAATGGAGTAAAAACATTATAAATTCCCTACTAATTTCTTCCTTAACACTTCCTACTTCCTGTCGTTGCAGCAATTCTCATCATACCAAGTCGTCTCAAAACGGTGGGAGGAAACGGGCAACTACACTTAGGCAGAAATTAATTTTAGCAATTACAGTAATTGAACGTTTTCTCGGCAGAAAAATGTTCGGCTTCTACCGAACAGAGAACGAAAATGTTTTACTCAATTTCAATTATTTCTCAACCATTTTCCTCATAATAGCATTAATAACTGTAAGATTCTTACTGCCATTCCTTTAATTTTTCTTATTTATTTCGGGTGCGGAAACTCGAAGAATTGATTTTTAGAAAGTTTCCGATTTGAAAAATTGAGGCGCAGTGTTTTGGTTCAATAAATCATTGTTGAGGGAGTGGTTGAGTTTAATCAACCCTAATCTAACGTTGTATAAGTTAATTAGAGATTGTATTTAGCGTTCATTAAAAATGCTGGGGATGAATCAAGAAAACTAGTTTAATGATATCTTCCAATCTCTGCAGTGATGTTTGATTGTTGAAGAATTAATTGGGTCTTATGTCAATATGTTTAAAAATGCAATATCAGTACCTCAGGACTGCATTAGATTAATTCAAGTATTGTACAATGTTATTTAAAGCAATACTTAATTAATGCATTATTCTACACCCCCTAAGGGGCTTGAGGGAATAGCATATTTGTCTTAAATTAGATTGTTGGATTATTATAATTGAAACGGAATGTTATGGAGACAAAAATGCTAACAAATCTCAATAATCCTTTAAAAAAGTGATAAAAAACATTATACTTCTTAACTTTCTTTTAATACAATGCTTTTAAAGTTTCACGTTTATTAATAATATGTGTGTATTAATTCTATATTTCTGGCACTGATGTATTTAATACAAGTAATAATAATATAATTTCATAAATTTGAGAATTATATAGATTTAAATGAACATCAATACTAATATTTTTAAAGATATACATTTAAGGAACTAAATTCGGTTTTAAAGTACCCGACTACTATCGGAACAATTATTTTGAAAAAGCGTAAAAATTAATATTTATTTTCTGATGTTTAGTGTCAATTGAATTACATTCATGCCCATAAATGAAGGATAATTCAGAATCACACGGAAATCGAACTCTAAACTAAAAATTTCCCTTGTAGATTTATCACACATATCTTCAATAATTATAAGCAAATTATAGGAAGCCACCAGAAGACACCGATAGTACGTCACAATGACAAGAGAGTAAAATAGGAGTATATAAGGAATGGTGGTAAGAAAGTAATATTGTTTGCAAACGTTTAGTACGTTACTCAGTGGCATAACCGAATAGTTAGGACACAAAGGGGAAATTTCTATACGTTGTAAAATTATCAGCAGCATGCAAGATAGATGTATCCGAGGAACTTGGAATTAACCAATGTGTCATCACTATGCTTTGGGAACGATTCCATGATGTCAGAAATGTCAGTAGATGTTACAGTACATATCTACCCCGAGTTACAATACCGAATTAATATCAATATTTGGCAGTAACTCAAAAAAAGCAGACGGAGTAAAGCATCCTACATGTTTTGTTAGCTTTCTGCAGCCACAGGTACGACAGTTTCAATACAAACAGAGAACAGACGTTTGAGGTGTAATGGTCTTTATGCTCACATGCCTCTCAAATATACTCAGTGTCTCCAGTGGTTAGCATGGAAGAGAAAACATGCAATGTAGACATCGTTACAATTGGCTTGTGTGATGTTTTCCAATGAGACCAGGTTTAGTTTGAAATCTGATTCATGGTGAGGACTTCCATATGGAGAACCCTTTACCACCAAGGCATCATTGAACTGCACCGTTTCGTTGGTTTAAGATTGCTAATTTTGGCCAAATTATACTGGACTCCAGAATAGTTCTGCATGCTTACATCGGAACCATGAGAAGCCAAATGCATATAGACATCATTCTGAAACAACATTTACGTTTTTTTAGGGGTGCCATGAGTACAGAATTTGTGTTCATGGATGCAAAAATCTTCTCCAAGCAAAAATCTTAAGCAAATGCCTTCAACCTGAGTTTATTACCCCCAACAGAATTGCCAGCATTTTCATCTGACTTTAATCCGGCACAGCATGTGTGATACATGATTGCCCAATGAGTTCAAGCCCTTTAATCACGCCCTACATGTGTACCGGAACTTCGGAGAGCATTGCTTGCTGAGGGTAATAATCTTCCCCAAGATTAGCTCGATAATTTGATACTCAGTATGCCTATGTTTTGTACGGACTGTATTTCATCACATGGGAGGCATCTAATATATTAATTATAATATAAACCGTGTAATATTAAGTTTTGTAACTAGACTATTTTTTGTAATTGCACCAGGGATCATAAATCGTTGTTTTTGTGAAGGGTATCACATATGCGCCACGTTTTTTGTACTTTATCTTTGATTTATTAAATGAGCTTAATGAATAAGTCCCATTTATTTTGTTTCTGAACCTTTATTTCCTAGAGCTGGCGTTATCCTTAACTTATGGTGATGAGTGTGGAGTATAAAATACTTTTAAAAGTGTTATTACAGTAAAAAAAATCATTTAAAGGCAATTTTTAGGTAAAAAAAAATGAAAAAAGAATGGCATATTTTCTGAATAATAATATTTATTTTGCTTATATTAAATTAAGACTTTTCTACAGTACCTGAACAAATATACGACTAAAAGTAGATTTAAATCAATAGTTTATAAGTAAATCCATTCATATTTTAATGTATCAGAGTACGGAAAGACTAACAAAAAACATTGGTGATTTTTTTTCAATTGATAGTAAGTTTGAAAATTCTATTTTAGGCTCGGTATAGGAGTCTTAGTTATATATATGCAAAATATTATTATCACAGATGGGTTTTCATAAAAATAGAAATATTTGAGAATATATTATCCTTTCTTCATTTTTTTTTGTTTAAAATTTTTAAAATTTTTTTTTATTGTAATACCATTTTTAAAACAATTTATATGTATATTCTAATTTAGGTGAACACTAAATATGAAAAAAATTACACGTTTATGCACTATTTGAAAATAAAGGCACCAGACGTAGTCGGATACCTCAAAGTGAAAATTAATAATTGAATTTAGTACGGAATGTTCTTAAACCTGCTAACCAACATTTGTTCTTTTCATGATTTTATAATGCAATTAATTTTGAGTTTCTGTTGTAAAAATTAATATTTCTTTAAATTAAGTATAAAATTTGAGTTTGAAATATTTATTATTACATTTAGATTTTTTAATATCTGTTTGAGTGTTGTGTTTGTTATTTAAATCGTATTTTGAAACTTTTAGCAAAACTTAAGTTTCGATAAATACAAGTAATTTTATTGTATAGATATTTCTTGAAACAAGAGAAACAATTACTTTAAGACATATTCTGTAAAGCAATATTTATGGAACGTTCTTAAATAGCTTATTTTTTATGTTTACTGATTGTTTATTTTTCTTTTGACTAACTTCTAGATTTCTTTCATTAATATCCCTTCCAATTAATTTCACAACAACAACTTACAAATGTTCCTTCACAAACGAAATATTCAAAATAAAAATATTGCGGAAAGAGTTACGACTCTAAACAGAACTCAATATTCGTAATTTTGTCCCACCTGACATATAAACATCACCTGGAAAAGTTCTCTCACAATGTGAAAAGCACAACTAAAAAAAATCTACAATATCTTCATAAACATATATTAATAAAAATCTATAACTTTTGTTCCGTTATTTCCCTACGGAATGAACTAGTGAGCAATGCATAACGAAGGAAAATGAATAAATATTCATTAGAATCTCTCTGTAAATAGATCGACCTTCAGTACTCCGTAACTTTAGTTCTTTTATACTCTAGTATGTTAATTTTTCCTCCAGAAATTCTTAACTGAAAAGGATTCTGTACGGCTACAGCTATGATTACAGTGAAGAAGAAAAAATAAGAAAAGTAAAACTATAAAAAAAATGACGGAATGAAAATCAAACGGGATTTGGAGCCAGCGGGGAACTGGGTCTTTTTTTCTCCTAGATCAACCACACATACGAGCTGCCAGATTCGCTCTAAAACAGTTTCGTATAGATATATGCAAATCTGCAAGCCTAAGAAGACTTTTCATTTTCCGTTTCTTTTGCATTAGTTATTTCTTTCCTTTTCTTTGTTTTCATCTTTGCCGCTTGGTTTGTTTAAGATGCCGATATAAGTTCTGAAAAAGCAAATGAATTTATTCTCCTTTTAATTAGAGGGTTAGATATTTTCTCCCCTTGACTTTCTTTGCTTGTGTTCAAAGTCACATCATTTATGCTTCATTTGAATCTGGTTACAACTTTTGTTTGGGATTTTGTATTATCTATGTTGCGTGGAAAAAATTTTGGATTGGATAGAGGAAGTGTTTTATTGCCTAAAATCTAACAATTTGTTTCCCTGCAATGTCTTATTATTTCTATATATATACATATATATAAGTATAAATCTGTTTAATATTTAATGCTTTGTGTCTTACAAGTCCTTTAACACAGAAAATTTGGCGTTAAATTCTCTTATCGATTAAGGTATTCGAAAATGTTTAGAGTACTTTTTTTAAAAATAGCATACTAAAATATTATAATAAAATACTAAATAAATTTTATAAAAAATATTAATATTATGAAAAATACATTATAATTAATTGAATAAATACGAAGAATGATCTGAAAAAAAAAGGTTACAAGCCATAGCATTTAAAAACTACATATTGTAGATGAGTTTTGTTTCCCCAGAGTGAAGACAAATGTTTCTACATGCGACACAGCTGGTTTGCATGTAGATAGTGAAAGTTTCTAAACGGTTCAAAACGATTGAAATGGCAAGAAACTTAAGAAATTGGTCTCGTTTGAAAATGCGAGCTAAGAATGTGTTCCCTTTCGACATTAACAGTCAAATCGTGGAAGCTTATGGTGAAGAAGAAAAGAGCAGGCAACATGTAGCGAAAAGATGTCACTCTTTTCAATCAGGCAGACAGAATGTTGAAAACCGCAATATGGTAGGGAGTGACCTACCAAGTTCTTCAACGTCACGACTTGAATAAATGATTCAAAAGAATTGACGAGTAACTTGAGTGAAATCTAATCAGACTTGGGACTGAGCTATGGTAGTGTGTAGCATATCGTTTCTGATGTGCTGCGATATTTCAAGACAATGGGCTCAATGGGCACGGACCTGATTTCTACCAAGGCAGATTAAACAAGTTGATTCTGCGTTCTTATAAATGGCTAAATAGACTTGGCGATTATGTTGAAATGGGACGGGTACGTATGCCTCTTAATTCCCTTTTGTATTTTTTGTCTATTGTTAATAAATATTTATTTGTTCGACTTGTAACCCTTTTTTTATCGCTTCTCGTATCAAATGTGGCATCTTTATATCAGGCTATTATTAGAATAACAGGCTATAAGTAAAAAAAAAATTCATACAATTAAAAACGTTTTAGAACATTCTCTAGAAAATAATATCAATATCAGGCTCAAAAATTTTCATAGAAATACATTTGTAATATTTTAAGATATCAGACTCATTATGATGTATTTTATTTTAAATCAGCGTTTTTTAAACTATGGGGCACGCTCCCCTATGGGGGCGTGATAACTCTACAAGGGGGGTGCGAGCATATTGAAAAAGTCGAAAACAAAAGATTATTTAAGAAAATCATTAATTTATGAAAAAGTAAACAAACAAAATACATTCTGACATAATAAAAAATAAAATACGCATTTACACTGTTATAATATACTAATAAATGTATCAGTCCTGCACAATGTATTTTATAATTAATTTAACAGTACTGAGTTAAGAACAAGTTTTAAAATTAACAGTGAACCCATGTGTAGATTTGTCATAAAAAAATGGTCCCGAAAATTAATATTTATCTTGATAATTTGTACGGTTTATAATTAATCTCTTAAGTGCCAGTTAAAAGTTACGCAAATCACTCCCCAATGCCACAATTTTCCACGTAGGCATGCGTATGTGATCTATGGGGAGAGAGAAAAGGAATAAATAAGCAAATCCTATGAAATAAGTAAATCGTTCATAAACACTGTCAAGGTCATTTTATTGCATTCCAAAGCCTTCCGAATAATTTTATGGATAGCAGTGCACAAAAAAGATCGTACTTCGGAGAGACGTATATATACGTCCTTGGCAATTATCGTTTTGGTTAGCGAGACGTTTATATACGTCGGTGGAACGTAAGAGTTTGAAGTCGTGTTGTAGATTTAGCGTTAAAGTATAGCATTATTGAATTCAATACATTGTGTTATTGTATGGAGGAAGGGGGGGGGTGATGAAAATTATGACTGAATATTGGGTCGCGAATATTCAGGATTTGAGAAGCACTGTTTTAAATAATTTAAATGCTCCTTTCTGGTAGATTAAAGAGCCAACTTCTGGTATTTATAATTTTATATAATTTATTGTAACTTCACTTTCATGTAACAAAGTAGAAAAATAACATTTGTTTCCTAATACCGAAAGACTGATGTATTCAGTAAAATAAAAGCAAACAAAAAAAATATGTTTTTTGATCGAAATTGGTCTTTTCAACATGTTTGTGTGAAAAATGTCTGAGCTTCATTTAACTTAAAAGCTACCATCTATATTATTAAAACATAATTAATCTATTGGCTCTAAAATTAATACGGAAAATGCATTTTATTTAAAATTAAATCAATGGAATAACAGAAAAATGAAAGTCATAATGAATAATATTGTAAGCTAAAATTTTAAGGGAAAATATGTTTAACAAACATTTATTCAGCTTAATTATTTTTAAATTTGATTATCAACTTTCAATTAAAATTCCGTGATAAGTTACCCAATGCTTGTATATTATTCTATTGATTACTTTACTTCATATATTTTTGCATTTTTCACTGGAAATTCAAAACCTTGGTTATGAAATTGATGTAATATAATTTATTCTGTTGAGATTGATGGAAATTTTGAAATGGGCTAAGGCGTACATCTACATTTGGAAAACAAAGCAACACCATATAATGGAATATTTTCTATACAATTGAATGATATATGAATAATGTCATAAAGTTTCCTCCCTTACATATTCTAATACTCATTGAATTTTAAATTATACATATATCATATAAGCTGAGAATATTTTAACAGTTTATAAAGCATTGACGATATCCTTTGATTTCTTTTCAAAGGTATTGTTGAATATCTCTTAGAAAATATTTAAACGTAAAATAGAAAAACATTCAAATGCATACCATTTATTATTACTATTTGGATATGCCTTAGAGCTATAGTTCTTTTTCAGCTGATGCAACAATGAATTTCTCCACTTTAGAAGCAATATTAAACTTTATTCAGACGTTTTTCCTCTCTCATCGCAATCTTTATCTGCTGTTCAGTTAAATTTGATGCTTTTTAATACAGGAATTGTTTTCCTTTGTAAATAAAACTCTCATTTCTTAATTATAATAAATTAATGCTTAGGTCAAGCTTTGTTATAGTACTTGTCAATTGGATAGACTTTTAACTATTCTTTGCCTGTTGGTGTATATGCTAAAAAAATAAATATAGCATCGATTACATTACGCAAAAAGAAATTACATTTCTGTATTTTTATTGTGAAACTTTTGATAAATCATGTGTTTAAGTATTGATATATAATTTTAGTTTAATATCAGTGTTATGGACGGTTTAATGGTTCACTCTGATGTGTTATTGAAGTTTCCTGGATTGTTAATAACGTTTGGAGAAAGTTTTTATTTTTAATTATTGTAAAATTTAATAGTTCTACTTAATTGTAAGAAATTATCATATTTAATCTTTTGTGAATTTATATTTGTATAGTGAATAAACTATTCGAATTGTAGTTAAGGCTTTAAAAGAGGATAAAACGATTTAATAATTGATACTAATTAAATTTACGTAGGTGTAGAATGTTTCAAAGAACCCCCGGATATATTTTGAAAATCATAAAAGTTATTACATTATAATTTTCAGCAGTAGAGCAAACTAATAGTCCCAATATACCTATAAAACACAAATTTTTTTGTTCCAATTATAAAAAAAATTATACGTTACAAAAAATATTATATATTAATTTATTAATTATTAATTTATTTTATATTTCTATCTTCAAAATATATTATACTGAAATTAAAACTTAACTAATGTAAATAGAGTATAATCAAAACTTGATATATTAATGCAAAAATCAGTTGAGTAATTATTCGAAATTTAATTTTTGCAAAACTTTAAAGTAATCTTCTTTTTGAAACATAAAATGTGAATCTATATATATATATATATATATATATATATTCTAAAATTTCGATAGAATATACTCCCGTAAAATAGAATTAAGATATTTTAATTCACATGATTCTCAAAATATTGAAAATATACATTGTTAAAATTAATTTAAACGCCAAACAAGGTGTGGTAAGATATTTATTTTGTTAGAGATTTTAACATGGTATAGTCAAAAAAAGTTATGTAGTAAATGACTGTTAAAATACACCCCAAATATTTAGAAAAATATTGATGATATTTTTATAATAGTAGCATTATTATAGTTAATGTAAATAAAATAAATCATAATAAAAAAAAATAAGGGTGCCAACAGAGAAAGCAGATACACAGATAATTTAATATAAATAATTAGCTAATATAATTTTGAATGATATTTTATTTTAATAATAATGTTTTCTATATTATTCAATATATTAATATTATTAGTTTATAAACTTAATATTGAAAGCAAAAGTGTTGATTTGTTACATGCTTGTATCTGTATTTTTCTTTCTATGATAATTCTCATGAAATTACCAACTGAATATTTACTCTAACTCTCTGCTGAAACATATTATTATTAAAACAACTTTCACGTAAAACAAATTAATTACGTTAATTTTTAATTACAATAAAGCATATTTTCTCAAAATATTCGGGGAATTTATAATTTTTAAGATACATTGAATTTTTATTTAAAAGTATCACCAAGAAGTAATTACATGGAGAATTGAAAATATATGTAATAAAACTGTCTCTATATATATACTCCATAAAATTTATATAAATAGTTATCATCCTAAATACAACTAAACGGAACAATAATTAAAGGGACACAGTACGATTCAATTGACAAAAATCGTTCAAAAAATCAAATTTAATTTTTTTAGCTTAAGTTATTTTTATGTATTTTTCTATAACCTGACAAAATTTGAAAGCTCTAAACTTAAAAAACAAAGAATTTTGATAGTTTTTGTGTTCGTTTTTATTCACATCCCTATGGAAAATCAAAACTTTAAACTTACTTATCTCGGGAAGATAAAATAACTAGTTTGTCTTCATTTAAAATGCTAAGGCTTCTTTTTCTATTCTGCCTAATGCTTTGATTTTTTTTACCTATTGCTAATAGTACATGTAACAAAAGTTGGTATGCATTTTTGAATCAAAGCAATACCTGTTTCTTAAAAAATAATTGAAATCAGAATTTGTGCATTTTTTTAGGAATTTTAAATAAACATTCATTAAAAGAAGTATTGTACAAACACTAATCATGTTATCGCAAGACCCATACCAACTTTTGTTACGCAGAGTTTGACGTACTTGTAAATCAAATCTTATGTGTGTACCTATATTTTTGTAGGAGGAGTGGCATTTTAAAAGCACTTTACAAATTTTGAGTTTTTTTCCTTAAAAATTAAATGGCTAGCTTTTTATGAAATGCTGAGCACGAAATCTGTTTTACATAGTATACACACATAGGAGGCCACCAAAAAAATTATGAAAATCCTTAAATTGGAAATTTTTGCTTAAATCGTACCATGTCCCCTTAAGTTAGTAAATTAGTATTATCCACAGTAGTACAATAGTAAAATCTTGCCTTTAGGTACCGAGAATGCAGGCTTAAAAATGGGTTTTTGGCGAGTCAACCCCACGCTATAAATTTAGAGGAGCCAATGATGAATGCTTCTTTTCGACTCACACTTTTCAGAGTTAAATTTGAAAATCCAATGCTTCTTGGGTTTTTTTATCTGGATTTATGCAATCTATTCAGTTACCTGTAGTTAAAACTGTTGTTTTTTTTTCCTTTTGTAGTAGAAAAGAAATAAGCTACGTTTATTAAAAGACGGACGTTATGTATTTCTCAAGGGAGTTATGTATTTTTTAGCGGGCAAAAAATAAGCAACAAATGCGTTTTTGCAGATTTTTCAAAAACTACTCCACCAAATCAAGTGAAATTTCATAAAAAAATGCTTAGTAGTATTAAAAAAAAATATTTCAATAAAATTTAAGAATATTTGCTCATGGTCAAGATATATGCTCATGAAAGCATGATGATGCATCAAGATATAATAATAGTTAACAACATAGTACTTATGAAGGGTTTGCATGACAAGAAATAGTTGCGTGGCTGAATCTGTCATCATCATTTAATAGTTAGCTATTTCGCATGTATTCTTACAATCCCCCTATTACGCCCTGCGCTTAATTTGATGTTTCCTTTATCATATTAATTGAATTCTGTGTTCTGAAGTAAAAACAAGGGTTTAAAAAAACAGATATTTCTTATGAAGTATTCAGGAAACAAGAGCCCTTTAAAGTTGATTTTTGTGGCTGTATGCAGTGAAGCTGAGAACTTAGAATTTTTGTTACGAATCACTTTAATGTACAAATATGCAGCAATATCAGTGCCCACTATGGCTCTTAACAATTTTGACTAGACTTTCTGTCTATTGATCTGTAAATTCGTATGAATCTGACTAAAAACAATATTCATGAGTTACTCAGAATACAGACTGCGCTTGATTCAGACTATCTTGCATCAAAACTTCTCACGATTCATCGTCTCATTTCACTAACAAAATTTGATGGTTAGTAGTTTTAATTAATTTTAACTTTATTTTATGTTGCAAAAAATCAATTATAGTTGCCGATGATTGTCAACAAACGAAACACGAAATTGGCATGAGTGCTAACAAAACATTTCCCCTAAATTTACAATTTACAAAAAGTGCTCACTTGAGAAATGGGGACTAAAATTCCGTATATTTGTTTGTAAGTATTCATTTTATCAAATGTTCAGTACTTTTTTAGTACTTGAAAATATCTAAGAAATCTCAATTACAAATTCATTTAAGTTCAAACTCGAGCGTTTAATGGGATATTTTTTTACTTAATTATAGAATTTCTTTGAAATCTGAGGATATAATAATAATTATTGCTCTAGAATATCATTTTATGGACATTTTACCTTGTTTCATGAAACTATTATGGTTTTGAATAGAAATTGCAATTTAAAATTATAAATTTTAGCCAATATATCTTAAAATGTTTGAGGTCTTTTTAATATTCTCTTATCTTCTCCAATCTTTTCAAAAAAAATCCTTTCCACTAATTTAAATTTAAACTGAAATTTTATCTAAGCTGCATCTTTTAATATTTTTAATTTTTCTATTAAAGAAAGAGGCTCATTAAATATATATTTTTTCAATCTTAAATCATGAACTTTACTTAGGTAATGGTTAATTCAAAGAAACTAATGCTAATTTTTTCTTCAATTTTTTTTATCTTAAACTTTGTTAAAATGTCATTAAAATCATGAATTTTACTATAGATACTGGATTTCAAAATTAGTTATTTTTTCCTAAATATACACCAAGATAAGACTTAACATTAATCTATAAGACATTAAGTTTAAAATAAAATATTTTGCAACCAGAGAAAAATGATTAAGTTATATTTCTTAAAATACACATCATATAAAATGCATAAATATATTCCATGTATAAAAATTTTAAAGAAATTCAAGCATAAGCCTGATTATTTATTACTGTATGCACCTTGTGACACAAATACACAAAAAAAATTAAATTGCATCATTAAAAATTGAGCAATTTAAAATGATTAAAACTATTGAAATAATTAAAAAACATTATGTTCCCGAATGCCTATGGATTTATTGTCAAGCGCTTCATAGACCGCCATAATTAATTATAGTTCATCCAAACAGACTATCAAAGGGTGCAAGAGTGAAAAGGGTTTTGTATATTCAGTTAAATTCAGCCTTATAACCTGAATGCCATAATAAGTGGATGTTATGAAATACGTATAAATGTATAACCCTCGATCTCATTACTTACTCATTATGGCTCAGAAAAATTAGATCTCTTACTATATAGTAATTCTAGTGCTATATCACCTCTTTCTAAGCTAAATAGAATATGTTGGTGGGAGTTATTTAGAATAAATAATTCACATCTCTTTCGGAAAAAAAATGGATTTACTTATCTTTCCTATTATTATATTTTAAAATTATTTTAATTTTTTAAAGTTAATTAATATAAATTTGAAACTGTACATTTGTTTATTTTAAAAGTGTGACATTCAGGGAAATAAATTATTTGTTCAGCATTTCAGAAATCACTTTGTATCTCTAGCTTGTTAATTTACGAGAAAAGTTTTCAAATTTATATACACAGAATCAAAGTAATTTTTAAATATTTCGTTGTTATGTAAATTTTAAAAATGAAGCAGCGGTAAAAGTTAACTGAGAACGCAGAAATTCAAAGATACATTGTGACGGATCTATAAATGTCCTTCATCATATCCTCTTGGAAAATCTTTGGTCAGTCAATTTGAATTTATCACAACCAACCCTTTAAAAAAACCATGATATGCAGATTAGGTCAGTCATATATAGTTTAGGTTTTCTAGCTAGTTAGATATATCGAAGGAGTTATATGGATATTAAGATACATAGAATCTGACTAAGAGGAGAGATGATTTCTACTGATCAGGTATTAGTATATTTGATAGCGCGTTTCAGAGATTAGATAGTTGAAGATATTAAAGTGACGATTGGTCACCATAGTTAAATTATTACTCAGATATTTAGAGTAGTAGTTGATTCCAAAGAAGGAGGATCAATAAATAAGAAGTCTTTTCATAATCTCCTATTGTTCTTATTAGAAACATCTCTTATTGTTTGAGTTATTAGAATTCTGTCTGTTGATAATTTGTGAGCTTAATAAATATTTTGGATAAATATGGCTAGTCATCCTTCACTTCCTACCACACATCTAGGCAGGGAGGAGAGTAGACAGCGCTCGTTATAACATTTTAAAAACTTTTTAAGGAAGTTTTATTATTTTGTAATACTGTGGTCATATATGTAATAAGGAAACATAGCGATAAAATATACTATCATATAAATTAAAATTTGCAAATAATTGTAATTAATTATTTGCTTTCAAATCGATGCTTTAAATTAGAGACTTTCAATCTTTTCCTCTAATATTAATACATTTACAATGATTCTCAATAAATAAATTCACAGTGATCCTCGGGCCACATGAGGGTTAAAAATTATTGTAAATTTATATATATGTAAAAATGGAGGTATGTTTTACAAGCCTACAACTGATTCTAAGGAAAAGATAGTGTTCACAGACTTGTATATATATTGATTTAAAAAAAGTTAAATGGATGTCGAATTAAAATACTTTGCAAACCTGTTAAAGATGAGTCCAACTTCTTTCTGAGATTTTATGCATAGTCAGACTTTTTTGTATTTAAAATCATTTCAAATACAGTGATATTTTTAAAATTGCGTCATTTTTAGAAAAAAATATCTTAAATGTATATTAAACATATCAGTGAAATGTTTTAAATATCTAGAATAAGAGAAAAAAATGGCATTTCTATGACAAAAAGCAGACAATGCAATTTTTTTTTAAATTGCCTCAAATTTAAATAAAAGGTCGCTAAAATGCCTTCAGTGTGCCAATTGTGGCCCGCTAGCTACGGGTTGAAGACACCTACTTTAAAAATTACAAGTTCGCAAATCCCTGAAAAGCTCAAATTCTCAAAATACAAAATGCGATTCATATAAACTTATCCCAAACGCAGTGAAAAAGTAAACTAAATTGCAAATCAGGTTAATTTTGTCATTTTATTTTATATATATAGAATAATATCTGATATATATAGAATAATATCTGATATATATATAGAATAATATCTGATATATATAGAACTAGCTGTTACCCGCCCGCTTCGCTGGGTATTTCATGATGTTTTATAAATTTTTACTGCTTATATATATGTATAAAGTATTGATATCTAAGTCCTAGCATTAAGAATTCGATTGAATTGAAAAATATACTTATACCTGTAACTGTCACCTGTTGATAAAAAAAAAGGGCAGAACTCATCTAATTTGTATTTTCTAAAAATCTCTAAAATTGAAGTATAGAATGATGTTTGCTCTTTCGTAACTCAAAAACCAAGTGGATTCCCGCAAAACCAATTTTCGTGGTGGATCTCTACTCCGTAAATTGAACATGCAAGCCAAATTTCAAGTCTAAATCTAACAGAAAAAAGCAAAAGTTTTTTTTATAAATATCCCCGTAATCCCGTTGAGAGCCGTTTTCCAAAATTACCGCTCTTAGCGGATTTCAATTCAACAAAAGAAAAATGCAAACCAAATTTCATTATTATAGTCCTTGTAGCTCGAAAAAAGTAATTTTTTTTGTCAATACGTCCCAGTAACCCCCTGCAACCCCCCAGAACTTGATTTGCTTAAAATTTATTCTTAGTGGATCCCTATTCAACAAAAGAAACATGCTTAACAAATTTCAAGTATATGGGTCTAACAATTAAAAACAGGAATTTTTTTCTGTAACTCCTCTTGACCCCTCGCAAACATCTTTGGGGGTCAATTTTCATTTTACTCTTTGTTAGAGGAACTCTATTTCATGAAAGGAACATGCCTACCAATTTTCAAGCAGGATGATCAAGTAGTTTAAAAATGGAAATATTTATCGATTACGCCTCTTAATCTCCCGAAATTAAACTTCGTAGTTGATATTCGCGAAACCCATTTTGTAGCGGTTCTCTACTTTACGAAAGGAATCTGCTTATCAAATTTCAAGACTGTACGTCTAACAGTTTAAAAATGGGGATAATTGTCTATAACGCCACTTGAGCCCCCGCAACGCCACTTCTGGGTCTGTTTTCACAAAACCCATTTTGTAGGGGAATTGCACTCTATGAAAGGAATCTGCTTAGCAAAATTTGAAGACTGTGCGTCCAATTAATTAAAAATGCAAAAAAATTATCAATAACGCCACTTGAACCCCCGCAACACCTCCTAGGGGTCGATTTTCACAAAACACATTTTGCAGTGTATTTCTATCCTATGAGAGGAATCTGCTAACCAAATTTCAAGACTGTGAGTCTAATAGTTTAAAAAAAAGAAATAATTATTTATATCTGCCCTTAACCCCCCGCAACACCCCTTGGGGGTCAATTTTCTCCAAACCCGTTTTGTAGAGGATATTTACTCCATGAAAGAAACATTCCTACCAATTTTCAAGCAGGTAGGTCAAATAGTTTAAAAACGAAAATATTTATCTCTTACGCCACTTATTCCCCTGCAACGCCACTTGGAGGTCTGTTTTCACAAAACCTTCTTATAGCTGATCTCTACTCTATGAAAGAAATCTCTTTATCAAATATAAAGACTGTGCGTCTAATAGTATAAAAATAGAAATAATTATCTATAACGCCCCTTAAGTCTCCTCAACGCCACTTGGGGGCAATTTTCATGAAACCCATTTTTAGCATATCTCCACCCTATGAGAGGAATCTGCTTACTAAGTTTCAAGACTGTACGTCTAATAACTTAAAAATAGGAATTTATAACGCCCCTTAAACCCCCGCCCCCGCAACACCCCTTGGGGCTCAATTTTCCCAAAACCCATTTTGTAGCGGATATTTACTCCAGGAAAGAAACTTACCTACCAATTTTCAAGCAGGTAGGTGAAGTAGTTTAAAAACGGATATATTTATCTATTACGCCCCTTAATCCCCCGCAACGCCACTTAGAAATCTGTTTTCACAAAACCCGTTTTGTAACTGATCATTATTCTACGAAAGGAATCTATATATCAAATTTAAAGACTGTGCGTCAAATAGTTTAAAAATGGAAATAATTATCTATAACCCCCCCCTAAGCCCCTGCAACGCCACTTGGGGGTCGATTTTCAGCAAACTCATTTTGTAGCGGATCTCTACTCTCTGAAAGGAATCCGCTTACCCAATTTCAAGATTGTACATCAAGTAGTTTAAACATGGACACAATTATTATTAAAGCCCTTAACCCTCCGTAACGCCCCTTGCGTTTCGAATTTCGGAAAATCCTTTCTTAGCTGATGTCTACTATATCAAAAGAACATGTCTACCAAATTTCAAGTCTGTAGGTTGAATAGTTCCAGAGATTTCGTGATTAGTCAGTCAGTCAGTCAGTGAGTGAGTGAGTCGCTTTTCTCCTTTATATATATAGATAATATCTGATATATAATTGACAAGTGGAGACATTTTTTATAAAATATCTTGCAATTTTATGCAAACCTTGTTTCATAGAAATTGAGATAGAAAAAAAATTAGGTAATGTAAAATACTATAAATAAATCGCAGGCTATTTTTAACACCTTAATATTGCGAAAAAATACTTTAAAACAAAAGCAACTGTGTGTTGTCAGTGTAAGGGTGACCAGTTTCTGTTTCTGTTTTTAACTTAGTTTAGTTCCTTTTATATCAAAATGAAAAACTGTAGGTTTACATGATTAGTCATTTTAATGTACTGAGATTTGTATTCGTATGATTCTCAAATTATACGGAGAAAAAAACTATCATTGATACCTCAGTAGAAAAAACAACGTTTTTTGCATGGAATGTCTAAAAGAATTATATGTAAAATATCCGAAGCAACATAAAAAATATTCGAAGTATAGTAAAAAACCTAATATTTAAAAAACCATAATAAAATTTTTAGTACTGTCAATATTACAATTTTAGGAATAAAAATACAATATTTTAAGCTATTTCTTCCAAAAGAATATTCTGGTCTAATTTTTATTTGTGATTTTGAATTAAGGTAATTTTCAAAAAATATTTCAAAATGAAACAAGATTGATTTTTTCTAAAATATTCTCATATGATAACTATGCGTAGCTAATATCATTTGCAGAAAATATCTTCACAGTTTTTCCATCTATTAAAATCATAAGAATTGTTTTGATAACATGATTTCTTCACCCTTCTTGATTATGCTCTATGTAGGTTTTAAAAATTTTATATTTCTATTATAAATATGTTATTATTTATATATATATATATATTGCAACAAAATGTAATATATATATTTTTTGATTTCAGTAAAGACATTTTCAATCAAAGAATAGTTATTTTTTTTCAGTCAAACACGTTAACAGGTGCTTTTTCCATATAATTACTTCCATGATGCCAGCAGCGTAGCGTCGGTTTTCGCCGCCTGGGGCCGACTGGAAATTTGTAGCCTCTATATTTTAATTAGTAGTCAAGAAAATTAATAAAAGTAAAAAAAAAAAGCATGTTTAAATTTTTTTTATTGATTAAAAATGCAGTTTTCGTGTTTTTTTTCCAAAGCAAAATCTTTTATAAAATTGTCAATATCAATATGTATGTCATGTTCAATTGCCAGAATACCTAAATTTGTTAGCATTAACATGGACACAATCGATCTGAAATATATTTTGATTAACTTTATCTTAGAGAAGCTTCTTTCGCAACTGGCATTACTGATGGAGGATGTTAAAAAAATTTTCAACATTATGACAATGTTTGTTAAGCCATCTTCAAGTTTGGACTCAATAATATATTTTAATAAACCCAGAGAATAGCCAGACCTAATGAGTTCCTTTCTACAGCCTGGGTCTGTTGTAGCAATGAAAGCTTGTAGACGTACGCGCTCAAGTTGGAACTCTTCTTTATTAATGTCTTGAGGTGCTTGATCTAAGTTAAGTTCGTCCATGCTCAGTATCACTTCAGGCCTTAAAAAAGCATATTTTTGCGCTAGATTCTGCAACTTTTGAAATCTTTCTCGAATTTCAGCAGTTACTCTGTCTATAGAAGAAAACATTGTTCGCCTCAAGTCATCTTCGTAAGTCATCTTCGTACGATGACAGAACATCTTTGCTTCCGTCGCCAACTATATGCTTCCACCTGATTCGTCTTAAGGGTTCAAAAAAAAAATTTCAAGCTCTTCACATAAACTGTTAGCATATATTAAAGCATCCTCCATGAATTCCTCTCTTTTTTTCTTCTAGTATGGTCTGTAAAGCACTTATTTTTAAGCACGTTGATGGATATTTAGTCCCCCTGTTTACAAATAATTTTGAGCATCATTGACTTCACACAGTACCGGTTGCTAGAAGCCGGGTTCTCAACCGTGAGGTCCTGCTTGGCTTGTGTCAAAGCGGGCGCAATTTGGAGTTTTAAATATTTTTTGAATTTAAAAATCGCAGTGGTTGCCGCCGCCCCTTTTCGTATGCCGCACGGGGCCATGGCCCCCTCTGCACCCCTCACGATATGCCCCACTGCATAGTCATCAATAACATTTTATCACTTTCTCATATACAGTCATATTATTTTCCACGCAAATAATATGATTTCAAAAATTCAGGATAATTTTTGATTCCTTAGTAAATGTATTTATTGTAAATGTACACTGAAGATTTAAATGTATAGTTAGAAACTAAAATCATTCTAATCAACATCACGCATATTAAAGACTGTCAATCAAATTTATTTGTATCTTAAATCAGCGTTTCTCAAACTGTGGGCTGAGGCTTGCTAGGGGCGCATGATAACTCTACGCGGGTGGAGCGAGCATATTGAAAAGTCAAAGACAAAAGTTTATTTTAAAAAATTATTAATTTATGGTAAGTAAGCAAATATAAAATGCATTCTGACGTAATAAAAAATAAAATACACTCTGTTACTACCCTTCTTTGGCCAGCCCGATCCCCATATTTATCTCCAATCGAGCATATCTGGGATCATTTAGAACGGCGAGTTAGGCATCTTACGAGTTTGAATGAACTAGAGACAAGGTTACAGCAGATATGGAACGAAATGTCTCAAGACATCCTACAGAACTTGTATGCCTCAATGCCCGAAAGTATCTCATCGTGCATTCGCACTAGAGGGGGTGCAACAGAGTACTAAATTCTTCGTTCTTTGTCCTTTTTCTCTGAAATAAATGATCTTTTTTTCTTTGATTTTCTAATCATTTACTTATATCAAAGTATCCATTACGTATGTAAAATTTCGTTTCATTTTGACGACTCCTTCTTGGTGCGCTAATTTTTTTGTCCTTGAGTGTACATACAATTTCAGATTTAAAATATTGTACAAATTTCAGTATTTAAATGATCCTCAGATAAATTAAATTTTAAAAAAAGTGATATATCACTAAACTTCTGATAATAAAGTGTGAAATCATTTCTGATTTAAATTATGGCCCCCCCCCCTTTATTTTATAGCATTCTTTTTTCGATGTTCTCATGGATGACAAATCCAGTTTCAAGAAAAATTAATAAAATCTTTGTATTATATACGTATGGCATTAACGTATGTTAAATATGTCAGAAAGTATTATGCTATAACTGAAAAGTATTCAATAAAAAAAAAATTGAGTTATAACCAAAAGACCAATAAAATTTAGTTTATAAATTTAGCTACAATTATCAGAACTTTAAATTGTGTAGTAAAATCAATAAGTATACTCATTGAGGGTTTTATATCAACACGAAGTTTATTGACATCAGATTATTAAAAAATACAACATGTCTACAGCAAAATAGATTTTTTTTTATATTTCGGCTTCAAAATTTTAAATTCGATGCCAAATTATTTTGAAGAAAGTTTAAAGCTAATATAATATCTAAAATAGAATGAGTTCATGCTTTTTTGCATTTCTAAAAAAATATAATTGTTGTTCTCATAAACCAACCATTGGGATTTTGAAACGCTAAATTTATTCTAAATAAACAAAACATTTACGTAAATGGTAAGAGTCCCCAAACAACTCTGAAAAATATGTTTTGAAAACAACATTTTAAACCTATTTCAACAACTCTTTCCCAACTTTGAAGCAAGGAAATGGTAATATAAGTAAACAAATTGCAAGGAGCGAATTCGAGTAGCATAAAAATAAAACAGTTGTAAATAGCTGCCTTTTATTATCGCTGCCATTTATTTATACAAAAAAAAAAAGATAAAGTTTAAGTGTTGCACAACGTCTGTGGATTTTTTTAAAACAAAATGGAGAATAATATTATGGTTAGTTTTTAAGGAGTATCTCATACCACCATTACCGATACAGGTGGTCATCTAAAAGACAAAGCTGGGCACCATGCTTTGGCAAATGTCTCATCGTTTTCTTTAACGCAAAAATTTATAGCAGACGTTATTTTTGTTCTGCTCAAAGAAACATTCATTTCTTTTTTTTTCCTTCCATTTTTCTGCTCTCAGTGCCGTTGTTGGATGATATTTGCGTGTATCCTTCTTTGTAGCTTTCCTTCAGAAGAAGTATAAATATATTCGAAAGAGATCCTTAGAGACAAAAAAGGCCGTTTTCTCCCATTCCCCATATTCAATAGAAATGCACGCAAGAAAGCAGGAGCAGTGAGTAAACAGAATCATGCCACCCTTCCTTGCTTCCTTTGTACATTGTCTGCAATTTATTAAAAGAAGATCAGACACGCTTTATATTGCTACCTACTAACATTAAAATATATTCATCTATGAATGCACTGATACTGACTGTCCTTGTTCTATTTCCGGAAGAATGGTAAGGATAACAGTGGGGAGTTTACCTTAAATAGTTTACCCTCATCCTCCAAGAAAGAATGCCCTACGGCTTCATCCAGCGAAGTAAAACCGAAAATTATTTTTCATTTGTGGTCGTACTGTTTTTAATATTAGACAGTTTCCTTTTCTTTTCGAAAGTATTTTTTTAAATAAAAAAGGGGTAACGGAAAGAGATACTAAGATACCGGAATTTACATTTTACTGTTGTGTAAAATTGTTTTCTTCCTGGTTTATCAACCGATGTGGCCATTAGTGATAAAGATATGTTTATTTTTAGAATACATTTTTCAACGTTGAAATCATAAAACTAGAATGTTTTGAAGGGAAATTTGTACCGCAATGGAAAGATTTCGGAGCTTATTACCTGAAAGCTTGTGGTTGAAATTTTTTATTTCAGATATTAGTTTGATGTGACAAAATCTAAGGATTATGATATTTTTATGAATTATTAGCAATTAATTATGGTGCCATCAATACAAAGCTTTTAATTAATATTTTTTACAAGTGGGGAATTTTTCATCCTAATTGAAATACTTATGTCATTTTTATGTTTTAAATAACACTAAAAATATTTTAATGCGAATGATAATATTACATTCCAATATTGTGAAAATTAAAAATTTAACTGCAAAGTGTTTTGATGTTTAAGTTACATTTGGGGATTTGACGCTTCAAATCCATAAATATAGTAATACTTTCGGATACTGTTTTTGGTTATATATAATATAGCTATACAATTTATGTTTAGTTATAAAAATATCTAAAAAAATATCTTTCTTTTTTGAAAGGTTAAACTATATTTTGATGTTACAAGGCACATACTATTTATTAAAGATTATCTGTTATTTGAATATGTGATGTTCTCATTATATATCTACTGAAATTTTATGCATTTTGCTTTCTACAATCTTATATTCTTAACATAACAGTCACTAAACACACAATTAAACAATTTGTTCTGCAGTGCGAAAGCACTCTTCTTAGAAATTTATTTCTGCTCACTTATTGTTTTGAACATTTATATTATTATTATTTCTCCTCAGATTTTTTCAGTACTGTTCAGTATTATTGTTAAGTTTTATTCCTATTATATGTGTTATTTTTATTGTTGTTTACCATCATTTCTCTTTATTCATTCATCGATTGAATAAAAACTAGTTATGGATATTTCGATGAATTCTGTACTATTTCTAAATAAGTGTGAAATCATAAATATTACCCAATAAAGCATTTCTCTTTCTTTTTTTTCTTTTAATTGTGTTACATAGAAACGAACCTGAAAAAAATTGATTCAAGATTACTACAAATAAATAAATGCTAAATTTGTGTAAAAAGGAGTTAAAAGCAGCATTTATATCATTTTTATTGTGCCAAAAAAACTCATATCTTATTAAAATGACAAGCAAAAATAGATAAATATATTTTGAAAGTTTTCAGTCCCATTTTAGAGGGACAGAAAACTATAGAACGTTTCAAAACTCTACAAACAGACCACTCACAAACAAAATAGTTCACTCTTTTAAGAATACCTCTGTACTAAATATAGTTTATACCAATTTATTTTTCTCAATATCTAATTCAATAAATGAAAAGATTAGAAAAAAGTCCAAAGAACACAATTCTTTGGACGCAAGGCATATAAATCTGCAATATTCCATCCGAAAAATACAAGGATGAAAGAAGAAAAGGGAAAAATGCTCCTATTTTTATCTATATTTCTGAAGAGATACGAATCAGGAAATAGGTTTCATATCTCCATGACATCTTTATTTCCTCTCTTTCATTTTCTCTGCTTTTCTAGTGGCGAAAGAAATGCACATATTTTGGGATGTATGGTCAATTGTAGAGCAAAAGCTTTCCTTCGGCACTTACGCTTTCTTGAATATCTTTTTTTGCACGTGAAGGGGAATAAATAACTACTTTGCTTGTTATAATTGGTTTTTTTTTGTCCTAGTAGCATTTCTAAAATTAGTTTTGAGCAGAAATAATGATGTAATTTGTATCAACAAGGATTCATTTTTTCAAGAACTTATTTGAATGTCTGTCTGTCGCGACATTTCAAAAACTGATAAAAATGTAAAAAGTAAAAGATTTTTTATAACGTTTTTGTTTTAGAAAACACCCAGTTCATTATTTGTGAAAAGTATTTCAAAGAATATTATTAATATTTAAAAAATCTATTATTAATATTTAAAAAATATATTATTAATATTAAAAAAATATATTATTAATATTAAAAAATATATTATTAATATTTAAAAAAAAGTATGTCATAATTATTATAAGGGTTCTCCAAATGAAAAATGGACATATATAGTTGAGTCAGATTGAGGGCAGCTATAGCAGAGCCATCAAACAGGAACACCAAGGACGGCAGGCGCTTAACAGTGAAACATGTTAGTGGGAGAGGAAATTAATCGGAAGTAAAGTCGGACCATATAGGGATACTTCCAGATCGGAATAATGCTTGGTAGTACGATTTTTGATTGCAGAAGGTGATTTTAATGCGAACATCTATCGACGAATAGTGGCAGTCTATGACAAGCACGGTTCACGTCCAACCTTTGGGAACAGCTGGTGTAAAAGTTTTCCAGAACCACGGTTAACGATTTCGGATCTCCTTGGCAATGTCCACCCACGCGTCTCCCGTGAATCCAAGGCAACTTTAAAAAATCTGTTGAGAAATGTTAGAACACATCGTACAGTCCGGATTTTTCACCCTGTGACTTCTAGGGTTTTAGGTCACAAGATAGTATTACGTTTCTATTTGGGCGATGAAGTGAAGGAAGCTGGTCAGGACATCTTCAAGAATCAGTCACGTTCTTTCTAAAGTGAAGTCATAGACCTGCTACTGAAATGATGAGATCTGTGTTACAACACCCATGGTAATTTCTTTTAATTTCCAAGAACGAAAATCTTTTTATTCAACTTCTACACTTTTCATTTGGGTAACCCTTATAGTTACATGCAGTGCCCCAGAATTGGCATTTCTTAAAAGTTTCACCTGAAAACAATTTTTTAATAAATGCTTCCTATCTTCGAAATAAGTGCATTATATTAAAATATATAAATAAATAAATAAAAATGCATATGATGTAACTTCTGATTTATAAAGGGTCAAAAGCTTGGGGAAATAGTTATAATTATCATAAGGTCCATCATGAAGATTCTCGAAAGCATATATTCCTTTTCGATATAATTCTCAATTATTAAATATTCATCGTAGAAACGTAAATAAATACTTCTGTTCAAAATATTATCACTCGCTACTGTATTTTACGTGACTGAATAAGTTCGGAAATCTGATTTTGCATAAGCGTCTAAATTATTATTTTTTTATGTATTTAATGTCATTAAAATTTTTTTAAATTCCTAATGAGCCACGGATTGGTGTTTTATCATTGCAGACCTAGTACACATTCCCGGAAGCTGGTATCTCTTTTTAGTGCGTTAACATATATAGGCGGATACCCACCATATAGGCGCACAGTTTCCTTCAAGGAGGCACCTGAGTTCCGACGATGTGAACATGTACTGGGATTTAACTTTACGAGAGCACCCAAGTCAAGCAGACATTCTAGGTATCTTTTAAATGCCGTATAACCATACGACAGGGCCGCAGTCTATTTTCTGTATCATGAAAATCCACCAACTTCTACTGGGGTTGAAACCACAAATTTGGCTGCAGAAGGCCAGCAACAACCCAACTACGCCATCCAGCCTGCTCTTTTAAATTATGTTATACATATAAAATTATTTTAAGAATATTATTACAATAAAAAAAATTAAATGCATTTTTCGGGGACAAAAAATGAAGAAATATTGCCATATTTTCAGTTATACTTTTAAGAAAAATAATTCTATAATAATACTATTTTGCTCTTATATAATAACTGCGACGTACACCACGGTTGAACTAAGATTTTTAAAATATATAATTTAGAAGTCAATTTTTATTCATAGATTATTATAAGAAGAGAAATTTTAACAAGAAACACACAAGTTATTCATTCAAGTGATCTTAATTCTGATTATAATTTGAATCATATAGATATACATCTACAAAATATTATTATTATTGTAAAATTTTTCATAAAAGGAATGTGTTTCAAAATATATCATTTTTTTTTCTTTTTTGCCAAAAAAACTGCATTTAAATAATTTTTCTGATAATAGTATTCTTAAAACAGTTTTACATGTATATTTTAATTAACTAGCGCTAAAAATATCAAAAAAATATTTATTTATGCGTTTTTCATAACCCCAGTTCTGAACGTAACTAAAGAACTTTTAAAGCGCATCTTCAAAATCTAAAATGAATTAATTTCAGTATTTTCCACAACTAATTTTGTTCTGAATCGTTAAAGATTACAGATTTGTTCATGCATCAAATTCAAACTATTCTTCTGATAAATTCCTCAAAGGAGTATTAAATCCCTGGTAGGTTTTTGAAAGTTCCCTTCTGTCAGGTAAGGACATAATACTACCCGCTGAACTTCAGTTTATTTTCGAAATTAATCCAATAAGAGATCATGTGACAATTGAGTTTTCCGTTTTAATTAATCATAATTAGGATAATTCAGCCACAAACTATTGCCTCAAGTGTAATTTTTTTCCCCATCAAAGGAATGTTAACCCGCTTCTGCTTAATGAAGTAATCATATATTCAGTAAATAGTTCGTTATCGTGATCATAAACATTTTTCTTCCCCTTTTACGTTTTTCTTTCAAAGTAAAATTCCCCAAGTAGTGCTAATTATGATATATTTTTTTTTTGTTTAGGGAATAGTGTATTCTCGTTTCCGCATTTGGAGTTTGTTAATTTCATTCAATTTGCTTTGGAAAGCATTCCATTGCTTGATATTTTTAGCACTTTTGAAAACCCTGTAGAAAATTTAAATATTTTTGTTACATTTCCATTCATTAAAATCAATTTAGTTCTTGTAAGTATTTTTTGTAATGGAATTTTTTTTCTTTTAAACTGTTTATAAGACCAGACCTATATAATTTTGATGTGTGCTCATTTAAAAATATTTCAATAAGGTGAATTAATATAAAATATTTTTTGAAATAACATAATACAATTTAAATAAAATAATTTAAATCTCTATAATTCGAGTAGGTTTAAAAATAAAGGATCGTGTCTTGACATATCATGAAGAATACTAATTCTAGACAAGATATCTTATTTCCTTTTCTAAAATTGAATTTTCTTATTATATCTTGTGATAAGCTAAAAAAGAACAAAAAGCAAAATTCTGATTTATTTCAACTTTATGGATGAAATAGGCAGGACATCCCCTATCAAACAATGGCAAAAACTAGAAAAATTTTCGTTAAATATTTTTTTTGCTAAAGGAAATACTATACATAGTTTCCTACTTCTAGTAATAACAATTATTTATATATAACTCAGTCGATTTTTAGTACCTCATAGCCTCATAGCTTGTATGTGTAAATGGGCATAGATATTTTCATTATTCTTAGTTTTCAGTGCCCTCAATGTATCAAATTTAAACTTGAATTTTTCTCTTTCTTTTATGTATTTTTTTACTTTTTATTTATAATACCTTTTCTGGTGTATATTATGCTAAGAAAAAGTGATAATTAGTAAGAAGTAAAAGTTAAAATTATGCAAAATTAGTCAAAATGGTATACATCGTTATCTTATTTAAAAAAAATTTATTTTCAATTATTTCAGTATCATATCTACTCGTAAAAACTTCAAAAAAAGGAAAAGTTTCCCTTGTTTTTATTTTATTTTTAAAATAGCATACAGAATCCTATTCTTACAAACAAGTAAAAAAAATATATATTATTTTAATGCTTTTAATTAATGTAATAAAACAAGAATACAAAGTTTAAATATTATTTTCATACTGATTTTAAAGAATTTAGATGTAAAGAAAATTCAAAAACATATAGATAATGAAATAACAAGACATCAATTCTGCCTTAGACAAGCAAGTTATAAAAATTATTCATGTTAAATGTTTTTAAGAATCATAAATAAATCAGAAATATTTTAGAATTTAAGTTTTGTTTTAAACTAATTAAAATAATTGTTAAGTAAATTTTTTGTGAGTAAATAATAAATTAATGTCTTATTGCGGAAATTCAGAGAAATTTTAGGAAATATTTACGTAATCTCTGACATTAAGTTTGACTTTTGATTTATTAATATATCTTTAGCATTACTAAAAATACGTAGTAAAGCTCATATTTTTTAAAAATTAAATCTTGAGATTTAAATTTTATATAAATATTTACAAGAGTCAAAAATGGCCAGTCATTTCTTTTGTTCATAATTTATTTCATGAAATAATATTTAGAACCCCGTATCTTTTTAAGTAAGGAACACTATTGCTTAAGAAATTCTCGTTCTGTTTTAGCAGAATATCATAAATTTGTATTTATTGTTAGTAATAATCAAATTACAAGGGATTACAAAAGAGAAAATTTTATGTATTTAGGATGAATGTATGAGTAAATTTGTATACGTTTGAAAATCAAACATTTCAGGATTAAGTAATAAAATTAATTTGATTAGTTTCTTTTTTAAAAATTACTATTTATAAATGTTTTCTCTGTAAAATATTTTAATAACTTGTGAACTTATTAAGTATTGGGAAGAATGCAATCCTTTTTGGTTATTAGGTATATGTATTGTAATTAATTAAATTGAAAATTTTTTTCAAAATATTTTTCTGAGTTTCTAATGGTTTTATCAAAATAAAAATTCAAGTATTATCCGTATAGACACTATACTAGTTTTTATTGCATTAATGTCTGTGAACTATTTGGATAAACTAACTTTTTTTGACGGTTTTATAAATTATAACACAAATAATATTGACAATACTATGAATAAAACAGTTTAAGATCTAATTTAGTGAAAATTTTAATGTTCGATTTATTATGTTAAATTATATTTCAATTTATTGCATTTTTAATGTTAATTTCTACTTGTATGATTATAAATTATATTTTACAAAACTGAAATACATTCTTATCAATAATTTATAGCAAAGTAGCACAGTTTAATTCAAAAGTAAACTAACGTTTTGGACATTGAAACTTACATATTTAGTTGTCATGCATTTCTAATTAAATCATAAGCAAGCAATATTTTGTAAAAAAGAACGATTTCATTTTACTTGAATATTTTTCTAATGTTAATTAAATCCCATTAAATCTAGATCTAATATTAATATTAATTCACATTTCCTCTGTCTTACTTGCAACATAAATTTAAATCTATTCTAAAATATTTCTCTCGATTAAAACTAAAGAAATTAGATATAAACCTTAAGGGAACACAGTGCGACTGAATGCCAAAATCGGCCAAAAAGTAAATTCTAATTTTTTGAGCCTAAATTATCTTTTATATACTTTTTATAAACCTCACAAAATTTGAAAGCTCTAACTTTAAAAATCATTTACATTCGTTTTTATTCACAACACAATTTCAAAAATCAAAACTTTAAACAGATTTATCTCAGAAAGATAAAATAAATTATTTGTCTTCATTTAAAATGTGCCACATGCTTTAATATTTTTTAACAACTACTAATTATACGTATGTTAAAAGTTGGTACGCATTTTTGAATAAAAACAGTACTTTTTTTAAAAAAATGAATAACTTTTCAATTAATACTTTTTTTAAGGAATTTTCAAATAAGTATTTATAAAAAGAAGTATTGTACAAATACCAATCATATTAGCACAATCCATACCAACTTTTGTTACACATATTTTGACGTACTTTTAAATCAAATTTCATGTGTGCACTTCAAATTGTAGGAGGAGTGGTAGTAAAATCACATAATAAATTTTCAAAAATTCATTCAAAAATTAAATGGTTAGCTTTTTATGAAATTTTGAGCACAAAATCTGTTTTACATATTACATACACAAAAGGACCAACCAAAATTTTTTTGAAAATCATTAAATTAAAACATTTTGTGTAAATATTACCAAGTCCCATTAAAACCATAAAATACTTTTACAACTCTAGAAAAACTTCAAGTTTTTTCAAATTAAATTCTGGTAAAAGTAATATCTATGTATGTGAAAATATAAATATTTATTCATATATTTGCGATGAGCTTGAACTCTTAGAGTCCCCCCCCCCATTCCACGTTTAATATACTTGCCACAAAAGACGACTGTATTACTTACAAATGCAACATAAAAAATAACAGCAGTGAATGCAAATCCAAATAACCAATTTCTTTGCTCTTCATCTGACTCCTATCTCATCTCTCTATTTCCAGTTCTTCAAGACTACAAAGTGACTGCCTACGACGCTGAGTTCATCATCAAAGGCAACGTTGCGCTACTTCGCTGCGATATATCGGGAAACGGAAAAGAATATGTCTTTGTAACGTCATGGCTCAGAGACGATGGTCTTACCATTTCATTAAATGACAATAATGGTACGTACCTGAGACTATGATATTGCTTTTTTCTTATCCTTTATTCCTTATCCTGTGATGTGTTTCGTTTATTTTTGTGTCGCTTTTTGGCTTCAGAGAATTGTCCCTTGGGATTTCGGAGATATATTAACCGAAAGACTCAGTTGTATCTTGGGATATGAATCGATTTTTATTTTCCTGGATTAGAGGAACATACTATCTTAGGCAATAGAATATTGAAACTTATCAGGTGGCTCAAGATATTTAAGCCTATCGAATTTCACTTTTATGTCTTAACAACATTGTTTAGTTTGATATTTTTTAACTCTAAAGAGATAAAACAGGAAAATTTTGACGTTTGAAAATTAAATTAAAGTAGGAACTACAATGCAATCTAATAAAGATACCTGATGCATCAAAAATAATTTAAAATATCAATGTAAATATTTTATCCAAATGAAATTGTTTGGATTAAATACTACAAGTAGCATTGAATGCATTTAAAGATTTAATACAAAGAAGAATGTGACTAAAAGTTCATTCTGAGAATTAAAATGTTTAGCAATTAAATTACCTTTAAATTTAACTTCTGAGAAAAAGCATTATAATATCAATTTTTGTATAATAAATTAGAATAACCACGCAGTGTTAACTTAATTCGATTATTTTCAAAGATATCGAAAACACCTTAGAAAAGTTAGTTGAATCTCTGTTTTACTAAATCTAAATTTACATATTAATATTATGCATATATCTTCAAAATATTAATTCGATTATCAAATAATATAAAATCATTATTTTTTAAATTTTATAGGTAAGTATTTTCAAAGATTTTCAGAAACACAGTATTGCAGGCCACATAATATAAGCTTATATTTATTTTTAATTTAACATATGTATATCGCCTTACACTAAAATATTTATAGTAATAATTTAATCAAAAAGAAATAAAGTTTACAAATCTAAAATGTTCAATATTATGAGGAAAAAATCATAAAATATTTGAATATCTGTATACAATTATGATTTTTGATGAGATATGGATTAAAAATTCGTTAAGTTACAAATTTATTGTGAGTAATTGTTTTACTATATAATTTGCTGTGAGTAAATCTATCTAAAAAAATCAATTTCACCTTTCAGAATTTTGTTATAAGTAATTTTATAAAATCAGCTTTAAAAATAAAAAAGAAATATGAAATGAAACTTATTAAGTAAAGCTATAATCTTTATTCTATAAATGTATAAGCTAAAGCTAAGGCTTCATTTCTATAAATACATTAGATAAAAAATAGCTAACACTAAGCCTGTTTGAGTTTAAGGGATATAGATGATTAAATAATAATATATATTTGTAAGGTTTTGGATATATCTGAAACCAACATGAATGTGGAATAATGTTTAAGTATTTTGTTTTTGTTTTTTAAATCTCTATATTTTATTTTTTATAACTTAATTTTCATTAACATTCGACAATTGAAAGAATCCCATCAACAATCTTTCAGCCTTATGATAATATTACAAAAACATCTTTTCCATTTTAATATGCAGGAAAATATGCTGTTTTTCCAACTGGTGAATTTCATGTGCGTCATGTTGATGAAGCTGATACACTTCGAAAGTACAGATGTCAAGTTCATAACAAATTGAGTCGTGAAACTAAACTTAGTGACCAATGGGCAAAAATAATTATGACAGGTAAGTTAAATTTTTATTAAATTTGTATTTATTTTATATATTATTCTCAAAACTATTTATCTATTAACTGACGCTACCCAATATGAGACAACAGCAGATGGCGGTCTACAAATTATTTAAACAATAGGATTAAAGGAAACTTATTCATTAGCATTTAATATATTTTCCTTACATACTCAATATTTAGAATGTAATTTTTCTATTCTAATTTTAATCCTCTTATCAAGGGGCACTTAGGACTGTCATCTAAACAATACTATTATATCATAAAATTTTTCAATTATTATATTATTCAGATCACACATATAAGAAATATTTTTTACTTCAATAAATGTGTTCTTTTTGAAGAATTATATTGACAAATACTTTTTATTTTATTGGAATTTGGAATTATATTCATACTTAAGGAAATGTTACTTTTATTGTTCAAACATTAAAATTCCGAGAGATATTCAGCAACATTTTTATTAACTTTGTCATGCGTTTGTCTGCCGATTTTCCGCTTCACATAATTAGAACATTAATTTATGGACGAGTGAAAATCCTAATTAAGTCCTTGTTTTTCTTATATATAAATAATCCATAAATATATACAAATAGTTACAAACTAAGTATAACCAGTCAAGATTGTACGAAATATTAGCTACCGTAGTATAATAGCAAACTCTTGGCTTTAGGAATCAAGATTGCAGATATAAACAAAGTTTTCTGACTAGTCAAACTTCACTTGTAATCTGCCCATACACTGGTACACAAGGAAAGGAATAAATTTTATAGAAATGTAGTTATTACTAAATAAAATACACACGCACGCACACACACACATATATATATATACACTCACTTCCAAAAGTTAAGCACGGAAAGGAAAATGCTAATTTCCGGAAGCCAATCAGAATTGAAGAGGATGCAATTCGCTGCAGAGGTAGATGGAAGTATGCAAATATGTTAGGTAATAGCCAATCTTGCTTTCATATCAAGAAATATGTAAAAAGGGCCGTCTTATAAGAAGTCAGCTTTATGAAGGGTTACAGAAGTCGATTGTAAGTGCTGATAGAAGGAGTTTAAAACTTTCGTACAATTTGTTTTCAAGACATACGTGTTTCTATGACTGTCAGAAAACGAATCGAAGATTCTGAGCACTGGCGTGCTGTGGGGCGCATTGAAGCAGGACAGTCCATCGGACATTGAAGCAGATGTTGCTGTTTTCTTCGGCGTTCATCATTCTGTAATTTCACGTTTATGGAAACAATTCCAAACCACACCGACAGTTGTCCGAAGGCCCGTAAGCGGTACCCAAGGGTTACAAACCCCGCGGAAGATCGATATATTGCTATTGTAGACAAGCGTAATTGCAGAGCGACCTCCACACGTGTGACATCTATGGTTACAGCGTCCATTGGTAAGGCTATATCTGCAGCTACTGTACGCTGAAGATTACATATGAATGGACTGTATGCCCGAGTACCTCGAGCTTGTGTTCCTCTATCCGTCCAATCAAGATGGGTATGATTAAAGTGGTGCCGGGAATAAGGCAATTGGAATGTGTCTGACTGGGGCAATGCCATGTTTACTGAGTCAAGATTTGCTCTGGAGCCAGAGGACAAGCGTATAAGGATATGGCGTAAACAAGGAACACGCGATCAGCCCCAAAACATCACCGAATATCACGCATTCCGAGGCGGAAGCATTATGGTGTGGGCAGGGATTTCATTAGGATTCCGCACTGACCTGCACATCTTTAAACGGGGTTCTGTGACGACTGTCAGGTATCGAGATGAAGTCCTAGAACCCATTGTGAGATTGTACGCTGCAGCAGTTGACCCTACTTTTGTATTAATGGACGATAACGCACGTCCCCCCATAGAGCTAACAACGTCGATGACTACCTGGAGAGTGAAGGGGTTGCGCGTATGGCGTGGCCAGCATATTCGGCCGACCTTAATCCCATTAAAAATTTTTGGGATGCTCTCGGCCGTGCTGTATCCTCATGTTTCCCACCTCCAGCCACTCTTATTGAGCTGGAAACTTCTCTACAAGAAGAATGGCGATTGCTTAATTCTGCGGTAGTTGACCACCTAATTGAAAGCAAGGTCAGAAGGTGTAAACTTTGCATACAGATGATGGGGGATCACATACCCTATTAATGTCCTTTTTTTCATTTTATGCTGTTTATTTTCCCTTTATACATAATTCTGCTTAAGTCTCCAGTATGACATATTTTGATAACTTACAAAAATTTAATATTGTTTTCATTTCTGTATATAATTATTGATTTTGTTTTATGTATAAATATATATGCTACTTTACTGCCAAATTTTGTGTCAATCAAAGCCGTATTTGTTGACTTTTTTGTATTTTACATCTTCGTGCTTAACTTTTGGAATTGAGTGTATATACATATATATATGTATATATGTACAGTGGTTCACAAAATTGTTCGTACACTTTCAATTTTTTATAAAATTTAATGTTTTCGAATAATAAATATTTATATATCAGATTTGTTTATTTCTATGATATCCACAACTTGATCTTAAGAGTAATATAACCATTTTTTAAAACGTAATATAACTATTATTTTTAAAAAACTTTTTAAAAAAAGTACTAAAAAGATACACATAAAAGTTTTCCCGCATTTCCAAAAATCTCAGCATATGTTATAATATTGCATGGTTTTCTTCATTTATTACTTAGTAGGATATATTCTAGTGTTCTCAATAGCTTTTAAACGTCTTGGTTTAGATTTCATCTGTTTTTTTTTTTTAAATTTCCGCATCGGTGTTTCTTCTTTCTTCTATGATTACTGTTTTTACTTTACTTTTTGTTTTTTATTTGTTACATTTTCTCTTTTAAAAATAAAATTCACACGAAATATTATTTGCTATACTTAAATCAGGTGATTTAGGAGGTTTTTCAGAATCTGGAACACTTATTGAGACACCAAGGGTGCATGCACATTGAGAGCAAGGCGTTTGTATCTTGTTAAAAAATGAAGTCACCAGCCAATATCTAAATTTTGGGCTGATATTTCAAACTGTTATTTAAAATATTTAAATAGAGCTTATGATTGACAATACCATAAAAAATACTAAACCCTGAAGCTGATTTACACCCTCACTCAAGAAAACCTCCACTTTTTTCTCCATACTTCAGCATTCCAGTTTTTGTTCCAATTAAATTCTTGGGATTAATTTCCTTATACTTTCTTCTAGAAATTAGTACAAGTCAATAGAAACCAAAAATGTTGAATTTTCTCTCATCATCCTCAGTTATAAGTTATCTGAATTGCATCTTCATTTTAAATCCTATCACCTATCATATCAATTCACTTAGTACTTCGCTCAAAAATATGAAAAAGTGAGAGGTTGTCAAGCTGTAAATATCATTCCACAAAGCAGTTCTTAGTCTACTAAGTTAATAGGTACTGCAGGATCTATCGCTTTCATACTAGCTTTTGAAACTTTATTATCCATAATTTTAGTATCTAGAGTATTTTAATAAACGCACTCACGTAGTATTTGAGTGTGTGTTTGCGATTTTGAGTGCTTGATTTAAGTAGTTTAAGAAATGTAATTCCCATATTGCTTATTTTAAAGCATGCACATACTGATAAGAAAAATATCGAGTGATACTAGAGATGTGTTACAGTAATTTAAGGGTTGCAACTTGTAGAAAAAAAAACTCGAATATTGTTACAAAACTCCGTTTACACAGAATGATGTTTTTTAACTTATAAATATAATTTGTAAGTTAATAGCGTAATTCTTTACGCTATAGCATTAATAGATATAAGTGGATAGCTTTCTAAGTATTTAGAAACAAAGGTTTTCACTATTAAATTACGAGTAGATTGTGTGAAATGAAATATTTAAGAAAGCTGTGATTGTTATTCTTAATTCCCTCAACTATTTTTATAATGTTAATAAATTTAAGATGATACAATTTTGAAATTTAGTTGTATTATGAAATCTATAATTATACGTGCTTAATTTTGTCATGAAAACAAATATAACACACATGATGCAGAAATAAAAATAGAACTATGACTTTAAAACTAACAAAAAGTGGAATAATTTTATAAATTTCATAGTATAATCAAATGCTGAGTTTTTACAATAGATTTTGTACTTTGAAGATAATTACATACGTTTTCAAAAGGTCTCAAAATAATATTTTCTGTTACATTCAGCGTCGAATATACAGAGAGATTTCAAATATTCATCAAGTAAAAAAGATTCTTTAAAAAATTCTCCTCAGAATAAAAATCCTAGAAAAGATAAGGAATTATACCTTGTTACAAATTATTCTTTAATTAAAAAAATGTTTGTCTGTTTATTTAGTGAATTAAAAAAAGGAAAAATTTCTCCCTTTTTTATCTACTGCTAAAGAAAGCAAAATGCATTTGACTGTAAAAAAAAATTATGAGATGTCTTAAACATTAAATTAGAAACACCCAAATGAATATTTAATGAAATAATGATTAATACTATTCTCACTCGTTTTTTTCAGACACTGAAACACGTTTCTTAAGTAAAATAATGCAATTTCTTTCATTTAACAATGCTCGAGGATTTATTTGATAAGTAACTTTAATACAAATGAAATTTAAAAAAAAAAATAAACATGTTTTTGTGTTTGTGCTACTTTTTTAATTTTACGTTTTTGCTAACAATGAGTCTTCATGCAAAAGACATTTTTAGTGAGATAAACAGTATTTTTAAGGAAATGAGACCTTAGACTTCCAAGAAAATTAAGAGATTATGATTTCTTAAATGCTTACCAAAATGTATAAGAAATTATTTTGTAAGAATGCTTTTTTTTGTCAGATATGTTCCTGTTGTCTAAACAAAAACGCTTTGTACTTCAGTCTAGTTTTAAGCTATAGTTATAAAATTGATGCAAGTGTAGTATGATAAATTATTTTTCTATGTGCATGATTGGCCTGATTTTACTTCGACTGTCGACAAGTATTAAAAACAACTTTTTAGATAAGATGAGATAGTTGCCTATAAAAACTCCAACATGCATCAGACATATTTTTATAGTGATTGGGGTTTACCTAGTTCCATTTTATTCGGTTTAATTTTCTTTTCAAATTGTTTTCGTACACTTCAAGATTCTAAAATAAAGGGAAAATTTAATGTTTACTTTTAAAAACGTGTGTTCCAAATATGTGTATATACGCATATATACATATATATACTCTAATCGGGGAGTAAACAATGCTTGTTTTAAAAGAAATTCAAGGCAACTTATTGAAAATTAAACATGGAATAAATTAGGAGAAATATGTTTTTTTACATGGAAAAGAGTTTTCTTGAATTGAAACATTTTTCGGGAAGAATATTTCTTTTTTAGGTTGCAATCGTTGAAAGATAGACAAAACTTCTTGTAATTTCAGTTGCACATCATTTATTTAGTTACGGAAAACACGACAGAAACAGCGACGATACACAACACAAAGACAAAGAGACATTATAGCAATATACAAAAGCATTCTTCATTCGCTGCTGAGATCTCAGCTTTTATAGTTTTTCAACAATATGCTTGCAGAATCATATGATTTCTGGCAAAGGCTTTAATGATTAATCAGAATATGCGGGTGATGCTAGGTTGCATCTCGTTTTCAAAACGCGAACGAGACAGTTTTTAGAAATGTTGTGGTTATTTCCCGTGAGGTGGATAAACTCAAAATTAATTCCTATGAAAAGTCTTGGCAAAATCGAAACCATTATGAATTGATTAAAATCCTTCGAGAGAAAATTTAAGTGTTTTATTACATACGTCTAAATTAACTTTCTTAGGTGTTTAATATATAAAGCTTGCAAGAACTTAGATCAACTATTCTTAAGGTACTTCGACTACTTGCGACAACTTTTTTTTTTTAAAAAATGGAAGTATGGGGATTTTTTTGTTGTTGTTTTTAGTTTTGTCTACTACATTTTATGAAAGATATGCTAGAATTAAGAAGAGAAAAAGAAATTATTATGACTTAAATAGGAAAAAATGGGTAAAAATTTACAAAAAATAACATTAACGTGGCCCATTCTGCCCCAAAAGTTAAGCAAATTTTCTATTTTTTCCATTCTGATGTGTTGTTATGTTGTTTATTTTTTTAAATGACCTTCAGGATAAAATATATTTTAAATTTTACAAAAACTAGGGTACTTTATCTTAGATTTCATATGAAATTCCTTAAAAAAACAGTGATTTTACTCACATAAGGAGCTGTTAATTTTGTAATAAAACGGTGATTAATAAATCTGAAGGTTGAAACACTTCTACTTTTATACAGAACATACACAAAAAAAAAAATTCAGTTAATTATTTTCAAAAATTTTTGAGCAATCGCTGGCCCCATTTCAGCATTTTAAAAAACACACACATTTCAAGTAAAACGCGTTTTAAAATATGACAGCTTGCTTAAAGTAATGACATCTGCTCTTGCTAAAACACTTGTACTCTTTGTTTTAGTGAACGGAAAATAATAGACTTGGCATTTTTATAAAGCTAATAAGATGACCTATAAAATAAAATCATAAAAAAATTTGTCAATTTTTCGCAAAATTCACTAATAGTTCTGGAGACAAAGAAATTCAACAAATTTTAATACACAGACTGCTAAACTAAAATGTTTGAGAATTTTTAGTTTTTCTTTTTTTTTAGTATTCATTTCCTTTTTATCTATTATAAGCGAATTAAAAAAAATACCATTCTTAGAATCCTACTCAGGCATTTATACTTAGAAGGAATTCCTCAAGTTTTGAGAAGGAGTGAATATCAGTCGACTGGTTTACAAACATTTTATTCCAAACACATGCATCAGATGACGCTACACAGTTCTCCTTTTCTTCCATCTGTTGTGTTCGATTCTTTTGTGTTCTATTTCCTCTAGAGTTTCGCAGCAGATATATATTCCGTTTCCCAAGTTTCTCATGCTCACCTATATTTCTCCCCTCTCGTTCTTATTGTGTGCTTATTTGTGATATGAAATGCACCTAGAGAGAGCTTCCGCAGAAAGCCCGTCAAGGTGTACATGTTTTCAATCCCATAAACTCCATCGGAAATAGGCAAAGGGCATAGAAATCTATTACTGCGAGAAAACACGCGATTTGAAAATGCAGATTGAGAATGGAAAAGCAGCTATGGATATATGTGTATGCATATATATGGATAGCTCGGGCAATTTTTTAGAAACCGTGAGGAGTTTTTCAAAGAATTGCTCTATGTGTAAGATAAATTTAATGGAAAAATTTTATGTTTTTCTATGAAATATTTAATGTAAAGAAAATTTATGGTTTTTATTTGAAATATTATACTGAATTCTTAGATTTAGGGAAGGTTATAAAACATGTCATCCAGTGATTTGTTGGGGAAATGTGAAACTACATGGAGATACATTTTTATCTACGTACATAAGGTGCATATATAAATGTATTGCAGTATGACAGGATTTGCTAGGGTATCCTATTATGTAATATAAATTCATTTGTTTCTGTGTTTCATTTTATTCAAATAAATGAAATCTAAAATTACATTTATAATGCAGACAAATAAAATTTTCGCTACTTGTACATTCATAATTTTGTAATACGTCTTTCAACAAATTGGGTAGCTAAAACAACTTGTCTACTTTAGCCTAGTGGTCATGGTTGCAAACTCGTGGCCGCAGTGTCACGGGTTCTAGTCCTGGAGCTTCTCTACACCCTCACGGCTTGAGGGGGCCAATTCACGTTAGGCAGTTGGTGGGGTGTTGTAGTCACTATATAGAGGGGGATGCTATCTCAGGTGTCATCCTCGACACTTGACCTAGGTTCAAATTTACGAGGTTCATCATCTATAGACCTCTATTTGATTTACAGCGCGGCATTAATAGAACCCTCCTCAGCTAAACAAAACATCATATTTTACTTATTTGAATTCCTAAATTGTTAGAAAATACTGCGAAAAAGAAATATAATTATAAAATTATTCTTACAGATAAAGCTATTTTTATTAAGACAATGAATCATAGGACATGTTTAAGTATTTACATTTCAGTATAAAAGTAATTAATATTCAAAAAAGGAACCATAACAGTCCAAACTACATCTAAAGGTAAATTTAAAATACTATCTTAGCTACAAATTTACAATAAAATGATATGCAATTCAAAATATTTCTAAAACATCATTCAAATTAAATAACTACATATAAAATATAAAACTTAAATTGTTACAATAAAGGCTCTGTAGTTTAAGTAGCTGCAAACTACTTTTGTGCCATTCAAGTAATTGCAGATAAATGTTGTTTAGTTCACGTAATTACAAATAAAAGATATAATTTAATTAGTTGCAAATAAACACTGTATAGTTCACAAAATATGGCAAGTAATCACTGTTTAATTCAGGTAATTACTGATAAGTGTTGTGTAGTTGAAGCAATTACAAGTAAGTAGCCTCTTACACATAAACAATATGCAACATTGCATAGTTCAAAAATAAGCCTTACGTAATATAAATAATAATAAACGATATGCAATAAAAACATTTAGTTCAAACAACTGCAACTAAGTACTATGTACTTCAAATAATTGTGAATAAACAACTTGTAATTCAAATAATTCCAAATAAAAAGTATGTGTATAATTCAAATAGTTCAAAATAAAAAAATATATACGATTCAAACAGTAGTCAAATAAACACTGTATAATTCAAATAGTTCAAAATAAAAAATATATATATAATTTAAACAGTAGTCAAATAAACACTGTATAATTCAAATAGTTTTCAAAAAAAATTGCAATATAAATACAATATTAAATATATTTGGAATCCAAGTTCTAGATTATTCTCTTGGTATTGCATCAAACACTGTGGTACAGAAATTGGAACAGAATCATTGAAAAACTCACCTCAATATATATGCATTTCTGAATGTAGCAAACTACTGCTATTAGCAAGTGAACTCTGAAGCTTTTACAATTTAGATGTATAATATAATCACTTAGCTCAATTCTAATTGCGGTTAATGTTCAATAAATAAAATACATCCATTCTGTAGTTCACTTAAATTTCCTATAAACACAGTTTTTACCAAAAAAGCCTTTTAGTTTCTTATTGCATTTTATTAATTTTTTTGTTAGTTGGATTTATACACCTGCTTGCTAGGGTATGACTTTTGATATTTTCTATTTCACAACATGGTGCAAACACTTTATTAAAATAATCTCGATTGCTTAAAGGGTTGTTGAATTTTTTGAATCTGTATGAATTTAGAAGATGCATGAAACTAAGTAACCAAAACAACAATAAGGCAAAATAAACTCGTCATTTTCTAATTGTAATCTGTTTTCAAGAACTGGAAAAATAATAATAATAGTTGATATATCTTTTAAGGCATATAAAACTGAAAGTCTGTAAGATGTACTATTGGAATAATCAATTTAAAAACATTTAAACTTTTCGTAATTTTAGTATAATGTGAGTTATAATGATATGATCCGCAAACATTTAAGCAGTCAGACTCAAAAACCCTTAAATCAAAGTCTGAACTTTAAACATTACATTTTTATTAACATTAAACCAAACAGTTAAATTCCCAAACCTCAACATATTAATCCAACATCCAGTCTGCTAACACCTTAAGAAACAGTAATATAATAATAATTTCTCAATCTCTTGAATAAGCAGATCACATAAATTTATATATTATAGGAAGACATAGGAGAAAAGAACTTTATACAAAGCCTTATGTAAATTAGATGCAGCACGTTTGATAGGGGTATGATTAAATAGCATTTCGACCTGCTTATACTTCGCCAAGCGGAAATTTCAGGTGAGATAGAAAATTGAGGTTAAAACATGTTGAATGTTTATTTCCAACATTTAAAAGCTACACGGGTAATTTTATGTAGTGGTTGTAGAGGTTGAAATTATCTTATGATCTGACAGTTGAGTGGTGATTTTTGATTTAATGTTCATAGAGCAATTGTTTAATCTACAGAGATAGAGACAAGAATTTCTTTTTTCTTTTTTAAGTTCTAAAGCATTCTCACACTCTCTGTTGTAATAAAGCTTGTTTAGGCCCAAAATAGCTCCAATTTGTTGCTTTTTTCTCCTGAGAGCTGTGAACATAAACAACTGCAGTATTAATGAGCAGGAACTTGTTATTTCTATCTGCGAACAATGTAGAAAGAGGAATTGACATCATTTCCTCTCCTGCAACATTTTCTGGCAATTTACTGATTTTCCACGCTGCGATTTTATTGCTGACCCTCACTACAGAGCCGTTAACGGTAAGTTTACATACGGGATAATGATGATTCATCTTGTTATGTGTGCTCGGTACAGAAATGAACAATAGTGGATAAAGATTGTTCTATCGTATTACAACACAAACAACACTACGGTCCAAGCAGTGTAGATACTTTAAATGCGCAGTCATAAATTTGTGAATTGTTTTAATTTTTAATTATAATTCCAGATTTTTTAATATTATAAACTAAATATGGCAAGCTCTATCTTTTCAATGCATAACTCCTAATCTATCAAGACAGGAGAGGGAGATATCTATAAGATATCAAGTGCTCCATCAATACATGAGTATTTTGTTTCATCGCTTACTGAACAAAAGTATCTTGAATGACACAGCGAAGCCAGATAGAGAGCATTTAAGTATTTTAAACATAGTTTGGGCTTCTTCGTCAAATTAAATTTTTCTGAAATATTATTTCCTTTACATTCTGGTATTCGATATACATGATGGTTTTCTTTACAAACAAAACCAGCTTGATTAGATTTTATGAATATAGATCAAGAGAGAGATTAAACATTTTTATTTCATTTAAAGTTTCAGCACAGGAAATAGATTTATGTAAATAATTACAACTCTTATTTAATTCTACTCTTAATTATTAGCTTTCACTTCCAAAAATTTTTAAAAGTCGTTGAGAAGTGGGACATTATATGCTTTAACGGTAGTTTATATATTATATATATATATATATGGAATATCTCAACGACCCAGTAACAACAACTATGGAATTCAAGATCTTTATTCAAAGTTTGTGGAGTTTCCTTCGTAGGGAGAACACTGAAAGAACGTGTTACAAAGCTTTCTAACAGGCATATGAGTCCCGACTTAGGGAGACAACGATATTTAAATAGGAAACGTCAGAAGCGGTAGCGAACAGGCAAATTCCCCAAAACCCGTGATTTATGGGGTTTTTCAGGACCCTACTGGTTCTGTGCTTCTAGATTTAGGGGTTACTAAGTCTATAGGGAAGGTTTAGTGTGTGTGTCTGGAGGGAAAAAGATGACGAAATATTGCACTCATCTTGTATCATCAAGTCTTACCTTAAATGTTACGAATATAAATATCTATTTTTATGTTACATATATATATATATATATATATAATCATTTAGCATAAAATATCTGATAAATCTTTTCTTTCCTTTTTTCAATACTTTTAATGATCACAAATTACGCTTATTATCTAACAAATGTTTTAACTGAGATGCTTATCAAAAGTATCTTAACAAGTTTTGATAGATTTTGCTTCTCCTTTAATCTTTCAAAAAATAGTTTCTTGAATTAAATTAATATAATATTTTTATGAATGATTGTGTTAAAATTTGACTTTAAAAGTTATTAAAGTTTTCGTATTTCGCCACACACACCCCCTTGCGAAATTGAGAGAGTGGCATTCCACAGGTATTTTAATAGTAGCAATACTAGTTGAATTTTCTTATTTATAAAAAAATGGTTTCAATTTTAATTGAAAAATTTTAAGATTATCTCTCTATTTTCCAGTTGTTCTTCCATCCCGTCAAAATTTCTAAGTTAATCCTTGAAGCAGGTAAATCAACAAATTGTTGAGTGAGAGTTTGGATATTAAACTTTAATCTGGCAAGAGACTCTACTTTTAACTCCACTACTATTTTTTCCACTACTTCATGTATTTCAAATGCCTCCACAGATTTTGAAAATCTCTTAATTTTAATTTACAGTATTCTTTTCTGGTGGTTCATTGAAGTTATTGCGCTGATATATCCGGGTCACTAAGATCAAATTTGTGTAGGAGCAATTTTAATGTAATAAAAGTACAAAATAAATTATACATAATGTACAGTTAATTAAAGGATATTTACATAATTTGTGCGAATATGTGTAATTAATGTTCAAGATATTTCATAGTACATAAAATTATTCAAATCCTTCTAAAGAGGAGACAAAAAAGACCATATACTTTCTTGCCTCTAAATAAAAAAACTCCTCATCATATCAACAGTTATAAATAAGTTCATTTTAAGTAATTATTTAATTCTAATTTTCTTGATTCTAATTTCTTACGTAAACTGTAATATATGAGAATTCATAAAATAAATTTTAAATACTATGACATACTGTTTGCTGAAAATCAGAATCTGTACACAAACATTGAAATTGTTTGTTTTTATGACTTTACCGTCACGAACTTGTTTTTGAAATTTTTAATTTAATGATTCCCAAGTCTTTCGGTTTGTGGCGGCCTTTTATAACTAAGATTTTTCCTTCGCACTCTGCTTAAATCAAAATCTATGTGCAAATAGCATGCGCAATATTTCTCTGCATACGAGTTGACACCGTTTACCCTAGGCGCAACAATATGTACTTTGTTTACCCTTGATCTAAACAATTTCTAAAAATTCCCATTATTTTGAACTTAATCATCAGTAGAAATCAAATCGAAATCATTTTAATGTTCAAAAGGGATCTACTCATTAATGAAAATTTTGAACATTAAATGTGTTTTTCTTAGGAGATGTTGTCTTTCAATAAAATTCTCCGTTAATAATATTTCAAAAAGAGTTAGTACCTTTTATTTATGTTGCAATAAGATGAAAGAGATGAACAATACAAGATTTTTTAAAATTAAAGCTAAAGTATTAAAAATTTAGTTAATATGCTTCGCATACATTTTAAAATTGCGTTTGTAACTCGTTTCCTATTTTTTCCTATAGATTTTTTTATACTATTTTTACTTTTGTAATGAATTTGATCCAAAATAAATCGATCTTTTAATGAAGTTTATATTTAAATTTTTACTTAAAAACAGAGATTACTTTTAGTTTAAACTCTCTCAACTATTGAACGTTAGTATTTATAGCATTTTTTGAGAGGGAACTTCTAAAAACCAATTACTTAATATATTAACATGTTGCTCATATCTTATTACTACACCCCATACATATGAGAGGAGGTAATAAAATATATGAGCAATGTAATCTATCTATCTATTTATATATATATATATATATATATATATATATCACATAGAATTAATCTTAGAAGATTTATTACTTACAATTTTGAACTTTTATACAATTCCTTTCATATATTAAGCCTGATTTTGTATGATAAAACTTGAAGCAAAAGGCATGAGACATAGCCCAATGTTATTGTTTTAGCAGTAACCACAGTTTGGTTTTAAAACGGATCCTTTTTCAGAATCATTTCAAAACAAGACATATAACGACGTCTTACATATTTTGTTCTCTTGTAAGTTGCTGGAATTATTTCTGAAGAAATGTCTTTCAATGAGAAGAAGTGGATTTAGACAAAGTCCAATGCGTCATTTTTTTATATTTCCAGAAGGTTCTCGTTTTATCATCTAATCTAATACTATGATGATATACAATCTATAAAGAATCTCCGAATTTCCCTTGATCACATTTAATTTTTCTCCATATTTATTGTGGTTATACTTTGGCCTGCATAATGTTATAAGAGAAATTCCATGCATTATTTTAGTTTCCTTATTATTTATTAAGATTACTACAGCGTGAAATTTTATGCACATGAAACTTTTCCCATAATACTAGTTTCTAAAAGGTTTTATATATTCTGCTCAAAAATGTTTTCCTGTGAAACCTGAAAAACAAAACTTGAATAGTAATAATGCTTTAGTGGATTTCTTTATTGATCTGATCACAAAACAGTAAACTTATAAGGAATGAAAACACATAATTACTTTTAGTCCGTACGATGCACGGCCAAATCTGTTCAGTTCCAGAAGATATACATGCAAATCCTTTAAGTATTTAATATCAAAAGCCAATTTTATTCATGTTATTTTATTCTTTTTTAAAAATAATTAATTAAATTTTTAAGAACATTTTAAAGAATCAATAAGTATTAATTTGATTATAAAATTGCTTTCCCCAAAAGTTGGTTCGCTATGTCTTTTTACTGAGATGTATGAACTAGTTTATTTTAGTGTAGAAAATAAAGAATAGCGATACAAATTACCATTTATAATAACTGTTAGGAGTTTTGAAGTTTTATCCTTTCAGGAGATTTTGTTCAGAATTCGAGTTGAGTATTCAAGTCATGTCGCCACCGAATACGAATCGTATATAAAGGATGAAGCATGTTAAAAATGTTCAGGTTCCTCGCTTTAATACAGTACAGAAATGAGAATGAGTGAGATACTAGTACAGATGTCATCCTCACCTTTTACCCATGGCCCAAAATTACGAATTCCGTTAATAATAGCCCTCGTGTAACACCGTAATATGACGTTAAAACAATCAATCAATTGACAAAATAAAATCCTATAATTGTGTAACATTCGAAAATAGGTAAGAATTTTGTATAAGGGTAAAAAACATTAACATTTACATGACTCTAGTTACTTTCTCGTTGGTATAATGTAAACAAATTTTAGCAATTTTCTCCAAAAAGAATAACTACGAATGTCTGAAAAATTTTGAGCAATGAAAATCTTTAATTTAAATGTTTGACCTTTTTAAAAAGAAAATCATTTTTTTATATAACAAGAGTGTGATTGTGTGTGTGATTTTATATTAAAGCATCATGTAAAATCAGTAAAACATTAATAAACCATATTTACAACTTGGAATTGAAAAAAATGTTTTGAAAAATACTTCAAATAAAATGTTATATCTAAAAGTAATGCAGAATAAGGAAGTTTTCTGAGAGAATTTCCTGAAATTATAAATTGATTTTCACGCTCTTCTAATCCCTTTATAATATCTTTTTTTAAAAAACGTGTATTTTTTATTTAATATATCTCATATTTCACATTATCATTCATTTTAGCCATTTTTTTCGAATTCTGCTTGTAGACTGTAAATAATCTCATTTTATTAAAAGCTTCATGTTGAAAATATATTAAGATGCGCTAGTGGCCTTCTTCCTTTAAGATAATTAAATGAAACGAGTCTGAAAACAATATAATTCGATTGAAAACATGAATATGCAACGCAGCCAGAGCACACAGAGATAATGAGATAAAATTAGATATTTCTCTACACCCATCTAAAATAGTAAATTTGATTCTTCAAAGTGAAGTCGGAATACACAAAGGATGTTAATCTATTTCTTACGTGGGTGAAAATAACTTAATTTCTTGATATAAATCTACGTATTGTTAGTTGATGCATCCTGCTAATAAAGTTTATTGTTTTCTCACTCATTGTTAAACTGATTGCTATATGCAGCTGATCCCTTATTATGTCCACTATTTACACAGATAATACATTTCTTTGTCTTTCTGAAAGGCAATGTCTTCTATGTACACAACTATGCTCTCCCAGCGTGCCCGTGCATACATTAAGATGCAACACTGTGTTTATACACCAGAAACCTTCTCTCTTTCCATTAATCTTAAAAGACCTACAATGCACATCTAGATAAATCCACATAAATTTTGTGGAGTTGCAAAAATACTCTGAGTAAGTGCAAGAGGGAAAGAGTTTTGCTTTTTTCAGTTAGCGTTCCCAGTAGAGTTTTCTGTTTGGTAAGTTTGTCTTTGTGTAAGAATAATGGTATACGGGTCAGGTATTTAATTACTTCGTTGTAATTACGAGGAAAAGTTTTTAATAGCATTCCTACTATGCAAATAAAATATTATACTCTTGATTTTTTTCAAAAAATAAATTAATGTTATGGGGAAAATGCTAGGAGCAAAATGGGATGTGACAAAAAATTGCTAGGATTTGAATATAAAATAAATTAAAGCATTAATTTTGCTTGGGATTTTTAAAATTTATGTTTACTAAATACGCTTCTTAAGTTAGTTTTTATCTCTTAAGTGAGTAAATTGAGTTAATTAATCTTATGAAATTAGAATTGTAAATATATATATATATTATTTTACTATGCAAATAAACAGGCATTTAAAATAATAATACTGATTTTTCTTAATGTTATATATTGCTTAAGAGTATGCTAAAAGAAGCACATTTTTTGAATTATTGTTATTTTTTTTACAAATTTTTCTCTGTGATGAGAATTTATGTAGTAAAAGACTTAGTTGTCCAATTTATTATCTAAAGATATTTCTGCAACTGTTATGAATAACCTTAAAAATTATAATAGTTCTGAGTATTTTGTTATGATATTTCAAAGAAAATCTTAAAAGTAGCAAAGTTTCAAACATTATTAAGATGAAATATCTTAATTAGTTCAAACATTTACGATTTTTAAACAGATGCATAATGTTTCATACACAGAGCTAGAGTGAATTTTTGTGGGATAAACGAGGTAAAAAAAGTGACACAAATCCTTACTAAATAAAATCTGTGACTCTTAAATGTATTACTTAAAATGTCATGTTTAAGAAAGATAATGCAGGAAACATTAATGGGGGAACTCATAGAGTTTTCTAAAACGTTGGACGTTAAAGATCATACCAAATATGGTAGATTCGAAATTGGGTTCAATAAGTGTAACAATTATTAATTTTGGTTAGGTTACTCTCACACACACATTAACAACATATACTATTTTCAAAAATTAAAAACAAGGAACATGGTCTGTTTTTAATAGCGATAACATTTTACTCTCACTTGGCCTGTATTAAAGATCAATGGTTGCCAGAGGGCGCTTAAGTTGTTTGTGGGATTCTCTTGAGAGTTATTATGACAAAAGCAGTTACAGTCTTGAATCATAAATAACAAGGTACTAACACAATATTAGAAGGCATTTTATTATTTTTCTGTACCTTTTTTCAAGTAAATCTAGGTTTGTAGCAATCACAGTCCTGTACTTTGTTCCCGGGAGTTACCGGGATTCCAATTCCATTACACTCATTGCATGGAATATTTTTTTTTTTTTTTTTGCTAATTATTTCTGAACAGAGACTTGAAAGACTTCGCGTCGTGTTGAAGCCAGAAAAGTAAAATGTAATTTCAAGTCCCTTTGTGACTCTATACAAGTGTTTTTGAAAGCAGGCGTCAACACATTCAAACAAAAGATTGAATGGGTTATTTAAAAGTGTATCTAATAGCAAGCGCGAACAGAGCTAATATTTTCCTTTTTGTATCTATTTTATTTATTTCAGTTATATTTACAAAGAGAAATGTCGGAATTTGTACTGAAAAAGGCGTAATATTTTGTGGAATATGAAAAGTTTGTTTTTGCGTTATCAGCAGGAATTATTCAAATTGCAATATGTTTAATGTATACTTTGAAAACAATTATTTTTCCGAATGGAAGCCTTTCAGATTAATATAGCATTCACGCAAAAAATCTATGACATATCATATTTTTTCTTTGCTTGTGTAAAGAATCAAAACATTTCTAAGATTATACATCATATTTTCCAGTATTTTTTTCATTCGAATACAGATGCGTGGTATAAAATTCCATCCTTATATTCTTCGTAAAGTTATGAAAAGTGTATTTGTCCTTCAAAATATTCTGTTATTGAATGTTTCTGACTTTTAATGCAAAATCTATTTTTCATTTGTCAGTATTTAATATTATTTACTAATCTATATCTCACATATTGCTAATGTTTTTAGATGCATTACCTTTTAATTATTTATTATTCAAATTTTTAAAGTTGAATACATACTTTAAAATCATATTTGCTTATATTTTTCCCAATGATGCTGCATGTCAATTTTTTTCTTTCATTATTGTGAGAATTGTAGATTTTTAATAGTCACTTTGTAACAATTATTTATCCAACACCAGGTTTGATTTTTTTTTTACAAAAATATATATACTTTAACAGTAAATCAATGATAACAGTATGATTAATGAGTATTACTAATAAAATGACAGTTATTAATTTTAAAAAAAATGCTTTTTATTTATATAACACTAGAATGAGGAGGGTGCGTTATACTATTCGAATTAATTGGGACAAATGGGAAAAAGTTAATTTTTTCTATAATCTTAGTTTTTTATCATTACATACCTTAAATAGACTGAAAAACGAGTATATTAGTACGAAGTATGTCTTTGTTTAGCAAAAGTGACCTTTTCAACACGTCTTGGTGTTGACTCCACTAGAGTAGCACACATGTTCTTGATTTCATCATCTTAGAAACACACTATTATAACCCCTTTTTATCATTTGCTCTGCTGTAGTGCGATTCATCTTAACGAAACGGTTCTTGAGAATATGCCATCAGTTTTGCATAGGATTTAAGTCTGAGGAATTTCCAGGCCAAACGAGAACTTTTGCTTTATTTTCCTGCATAAAAATATGAACCAATTTCGAATTGTGACAAGGGGCTAAGTTATTTTGAAATGTTGAATCAAATGTTTCCATGAACGGAAAAATCCTACTACATTATCTTTCTATATATTTGACAGCATCCATCATGTATTTATAGGAACTAAGCTTCCAAGGCCATTTGTTGTGAAAAAAAACCCAAAACATCTGTTTAGAAGGGTGTTTTACAGTGGGTTGGATATTATCTGGTAACAAAGTTTCAACTTTATTTTGTCTAACTACACTTGATTTGTATCCCTACACAAATAAATGTTTCATCACTCAAAATCACCTTCTTCCAGTCGTTAATAGTCCATAATCAGTATTTTTTGGTTCAAGCTAAGCGTTTTTTTTTTTTATCAATTTTTGAGTTAGAAATAGTTTTTTCCTCAGTCTTGTTGCTTTAAGGCCATCTTTCATTAGCCGTTTCCGTGCAGTTGAGGTACTCACTTTAACACCATTACCCAATAAATCTCTTCAAAGGTCTATGCTTGTCTTTCTTGGATTTATTTTGCTATTTCTCATTAAAATTTTATCAAATCTTGGAGTAGTTTTCCACTTGCGAACACATGTTTTTTTTTTTCTTTTTCTTTTTGGAGATGATGATCCAGAATTGTGAAATGCTGTTGAAATTCTTGAAACACTTAATTCGATCACACATACTGCCATAGTTATATCTCTTGTAGTCATAGAAGTGTGTTCATTGAGAGCGATTTATTTTAAAATGGTCCTTCGGAGTAATATCCATTTTTGAATAAGTAAAATTAACACGTGTTACACAGAACGCAAAGTTGAAATTTCCAGCTGCCCCACTGAAAGGCTCATTATTGAGCACCCAATACACTAAAATGAATAAATTATAGTTAAAGTCCATCTGCCACACTACCTAAGGGACAGATGTAATGGATTTGAGGTGGTTCAGGACATCACTAGTAATCACATACCGACTCAAACAAGAAAAACATGTTCATCCCAATTAATTCGAACAGTATGGTATACATTACATACGTAAAGAGGCCTTTTAAAGAAATATGTTTGAAGAGCATGCATTACACGATTACCAATATTTTGGTAATTACTTGGAAGCTGACAGTTCCCGGAATACTCTAATAGAGCCTGAAGAAAAGCCAAGCAAATCAAAAAAAATTTCAAACTTTTTGCAAAAACAAAAAATAATTTTTAAAATATTAGGATGGTAAAAAAATATTATTTTTAGAATAAAATATTTACTTTTTGATTTTATTTAAAAATACATCTTCTAAAATAGTATTTACTTACTAGGGAAAACTTCTAAGAAATACCCCCCCCCCAAAAAAAAAGAATAAGAAATGGGAAGATGCTCTTATAACTTTTTATTAGAGTCTTTATTCTCGGGAAGCTAAAGTTTATGAAGTAAAATTCCCGTACTTCAAAATAATAAAAGAATATGTCGGCATGTTTAGCTGTAGAAAAGAGAATACTGAAAATTATATTTTGGGAGTATGAGATTAATTTGCCGAAAATAAGATTGAATTTCTTGAAGAGATCTTGGAATTCAATAAAAAGATGACGGAGAGGCACAGGAAAATGAAAATATGTAACAATAGAGTTCTATGAAATATTATCAACATTGATATCTAATTTTTATTCTATAGTTTTTTTATGTCATTTTGTTATACGTTACTTTCACTAAGACTTTTGTTGACAGTAAACTTTATAAAATTTATATTAATTTTATTTTAAAAATTAAAATATTAATTTTTAATTAAATCTTAACATGTATAATTATAAAACTTCTTCTCGCATACACATTTTTTATAAGAATATTTTATGAAAATCAATGTGATATTCTATATATCACTTATAAAATTATGAATACATTTGGGAACATACAAGCGGATATAAGCAACCGTATTTCCTTGCTTCATCCTTAATATTGTCTTTTTATATATACGTAAATTATACAAAATTTATCAAAGTTTAAAAAGGATTGCTTTTTAAAAAATTCATGGATATTTTTACAAATGTTACCATTGCGTATTGATTAAACTTTTGTCATTAAATTTATACATATTTTTTTAGAAGAATGGCAAATAGTGACAAAGAAATGATAAATAGATGATAATAATTGATATTTTTCTTTAAAATATATTTTTACTGATAATTTCTTTTAATTAGAATCTTAATTTAGGAGATAAAATACTAGTGTGAAACGAAATTTTAATTCTAAAAGAAAAAAGTGAAGTTGTTGTTGTTGAATTCAGTTTTATCAGTAAAATGATAATGAACCCACGAACACAAATTAAAAGGGGACGGGAACAGAGATTATTTTTGTAATCTGTGAAAATACATATGACTTTACTTAAATAAGTTCATGAAAAAATAAAGCAAACTCAGAATCTATATGTTATTTGGATTTTACAATTGTTTCAGATTTCTGTGCCATTTTCGGGTCAATAGCTTGTAGCGAATCTTCGTTAATTGAAGAAAGAGATATTACTAAACAACATTTTTTTACTAATTCCAATTATAATTAATTTTGTGTAAATTGTTAAGAGGAGTGAGTCAGCCTTAATCTATAATAATAATAATAATAATAATAATAACTTTTAAAGGTACTTCCAAGAGTATTAGCCAATAATGACTTATCAATTATGAGTTTTTTAAGTTTTTGTTCAATAATCTATCAATGTTTGATATATTTATCAATTTTTACAGGAACTATGCAATAATTGTCATTATTAAAAAATATGAATATTATATATTTTTAAACAGTCTTTTTTAAGTATTTAAAGTAGTAAATACTTGTATATTACAATGATATTATTCTTATAAGAAAGATTAAGCTTCTGTATTTTTGAATCAAAGTTTAGTTAAAGCAATTGTTATATATTATTAGGTTCAATTAAAAACAATTCAATAAACATAATATTGAATAACTTTTATTCGTAACGCTGAAACATTTTGTTATTTTATTGATTAGGTTTTGAAATTGAAAGCTTCCCTCCATACCATACACTTAATTAAAATCTTGTTAATACATTAATGTAATTTACTGTTAGATTGAAAATATGAGAAAGCTGATTGCTTTTAGAAGACTAGAACGGTGAATATGTAAAAGCTTAAATATTTCTGCAATGCTACAGTACGTTGACATTGAAATTCCATTAGTGAAATACTTAAACACCATTTTTAAAATCTGATTAAGGTACTTGAAATTCACAGGCTTAAAGATAATTATTAAAATCCATAAATGATAATTATGTTTCTTAGAATTATTCCCAGTTAAATGCTTTAACTCAAAAAATCTAGGTTTGATAGAAAAATTCTACATGAAATTTATTTTGAAAAATAGTTTTTATTATTGAACAGATTTTTTATCTTATTTATAATCAAAATAATATACATAATTTAACTTTTCTATTAAAAACAATTAAAGATTATTTACCTGAGAATCTTTGGGTGTGTGTGTGAGAGAGAGGGACAAATATGAAAAGATTAATATCTCGATATAGAAAATTATAGTTAAAAAATATATCATTGCATTTCATGAAGTAATATAAAAATGCTAAAATCTAATTATACGAGGATATCTAATTTGTTCTGATATCGTACGCACAATCAGGAAGGAAGAAATGGGAAATTGGTAAATAGTAACTACAGTATCATGTGTCATTTTAAAAACTAATAAAACAAAACAAAAAAAATTGCACAAAACCACCTAAAAGCATATCGGATTTTTTAATTTTTTATCTTTGTTCTTAGAATGTTTCAGAGAATAATAAAAATTTCATGTTGTCAAATAAAATGATGTTCAAGAATCTACACTCATGTCCATAAATTAAGGATAATGAAGTTCAGGCAAAGAAAGAGACAGATGCAAAACAAATTTGACTTATTTGTAAATTCTATTTATTAAACCAAAGGTAAAGAGCAAAAAAGATGCTATATGTTTGACATAATTAATAAAAATTGTAATTTTTACTCCCTGGAGCAAAATTCAAAAAAGAACCTATTTACAAAAAAACAGTATAACATGGTTTGTATGATGGTTAATACGGAGTATGTCTCCCGGACGATGCAATACCGGCCTTACAACGCCTACGAATGCTGAGTATCAAATTATCAATCTGATCTTGGGGAATATTACACCACTCATCAAGCAATGCCCTACGAAGTTCCGGTAGACAGGTGGGAGGGGGTTGACGGGCTGCAATTCGTCGGGCAAGCATATCCCACACATGCTCTATTAGATTCATGTCTGGTGAGTATGCTGGCCAATCCATACGGGTGATATCCTCCGATTGAAGGCATTCGTCTACAATGTTTGCACGGTGAGGACGGGCGTTGCCATCCATAAACAGAAATTCAGCACCCATGGCACCCCGAAACAAACGTACATGTTGTTCCAGAATGACATCCTGATAGATGTGGCCTGTCATCGTTACACTCTGAACATGCAGGTCAGTTCTGTAACCAAGAATAATTCCTCCCCAAACGAGCCATCCTGCACCACCGGAATGGTGTCGTTTAATGGTGTTCTCTTGGTGGTAACGGGTACCTGGCGCTCTCCATATGAAAAAAAGTCCGGCAAGAATTAGACTGCAAACTAAACCTGGACTCGTCGGAAAACATCACACAAGACCACTGTTGCGGTGTTTACAATGCATGCTCTCGCGCCAGGTTAATCGCAGGCGACAGTGAGTTACGGTAAGGGGAACATATCTGACAGGCCTACGAGGATATAGACCAATGTGCCCTAAGCGTCTGTACACGGTCTGCCTTGAAACTGTCGTGCCGGTAGCTGAAGAGAGCTGATGAGATAGGTCTGATGCTATGGTCCGTCTGTTTCTTTTGGCAGTAACTGCCAAATACCGGTCCTCATTCACCATTGTAACTCGGGGTCGACCTGTGCTGTAACATCTACTCACATTACCATCATCTTGGAATCGTTGCCAAAGCCTGGAGATGACACTCTGAGCTATTCCAAGTTCCTCGGATACTTCCCGCTGGGTACGTCCACATTCCAGTCGTCTGATAATTCTACCACGTAAAAAATCACCCAAATGCTTCCTTTGTGCCATAACTATGCGGTTATTGCACTGAAAGGCTTTTAAAGCGCTTGTGAACAGTTTTGATTCTTTGCCACCATTCCTTATATACCCCTCTCTTACACTCTCGTCATTGTGACGTACTATCCGCGCCAGCTGGTGGTTTCCTGTAATTTGCATATTCTTCTTCAAGATCTGTGTGATAAATCTACAGGAGAAATTTTGATTTTAGAGTTCAATTTCTGTGTGATTCTGAATTATCCTTAATTTATGGACATGAGTGCAATTTCATATTGTCTAACAGTCAGTGTGTGAGGGATCTATACGCGTGATCTCACTAACCCTCTTGAGAAATCTTTGGGACTATTAAAAAGTATCAACCTTCTCCTAAGAAGTGTACGTGATATTGAAATTAAATTTATTATATGTAGTTCAGGTTCGCATACTAGAAGGTTAGAAAGTGAAGAAGGATAGATAGTAGTAAGTTAGTTGATTAGAAGGTTAGTTAACTAAAGGTGACAAGTGAGATACAAGGGGAAGAATACCTTAAAAGGTTAGAAAGTCCGTGTGAGAGATTAAAGACAGGAAGTTGATATTGATAAAGATATTAAAATATATTAAAGGATTAAGCCTTAATTGACCTAACATCCTAATTACAAAGTTTCATGGAATTGTTTCTGAGTTAATTTAAGCATTGAATAAATAATTTGAAAGTATCATGTCGAATCATCTTTCACTTCCTTCCACGCCTTTAGCTGGGTCACAAGGTAGAAAGGGAGGGGTATTACAAGGTACACAAAAATGAATTGTTAGGGTTCTAACCCCTCCCACACATATTTCTTTTTTTTTCTTAGTATAAATATTATGACGTAGTTTTTAAATGTTAATCGTTCACCCTATTTTCAGGGATACTGGGTATAAGCAATTTTTGCTGGGTCCCGACACATCTAATTTTCGTTCGTTTTTAAATGTTAATCTCTTCCATAAGAGTAGTCTGTGTACGCCATTGCAAACAGATACCCACAAATAAACTATACATTATTCTAATTAGCGTAAATTCTTAGGACTTGTCCTAAGGATTTACGTTTGGGATGCGGATTGGGATTTCACCAATATAAATAGTAGATAATATAACAGGGGATTTTAGAAATAAAATGGAATATATATGCCGATGATTTCTTTTACTTCACCATAGACTAATATCGACACAAATGAGAAGGTATGAAATGCTATTTATATCTTCAATCAGTCTAATCAAAATTAGAATTTGTTACCCATATTAAGTGATTATATCTTTCGAAAATACTTTTATTCAATATCAACGAAATGGTTTTTTATAGTTTTTTTATGAATGCTTGTCGATATATAATAGCCCTTTATTTTATAGTCACATTTCAGTATTGGCCTAATATTAAGTGATTGGGGAATAATTTTTTTTGCCTCTTAATTTATTTCAATCTCTTTTCGCAATCATAGAATTCTAGTTTTTTGAATTCATACTAATTAAATTGATTAAATTATATAATGTGACATTTCTAAATTAAATGGAATTACATCATTTTCTTAAGTCTGTTATTCTTCATTAAGTGTGTGATGGTCTTAGTTAGAGAAATTGTTACAATTATATTGATATGGTCAAGAGGAAAAAACGCTATAAATACTTCTGAAGGTATTGTATAGTATGTTTAACATCACATCATATTATAAATTACATTTCTATGGTTCTCCCAAAATTTATTTATATTCTTCCATTACTTTCATTAATCAAAATATTCTTTTTTATTTTTCATTGGCCTAATTCCATATGTTTACACGAGTAGCTTATTTTTTTGTGCTGTTTGTAGATTGCTAATGATTTGACCAAGGCTTTTGAAACTTTATACAGGCGTATTTTAAAAGCGTAAAGCAAACATAATTTCAAGTAAGATTTCTTTTTCATTAGTTGCGACACTTTAATGTTGTTTCCGAATTTTATTTTTCTCTTCAATTTTCATTTTATCCATTCCGGAGAGATCCGTTTTAAAGTAAATACCAAGCAAGAAAAATAAAACCATTATCAAAGCCAAGTAAACATTATCAGAATACATAAACATTGAAATATTGGCTTTCGTTCAAATTGTAAAAATGTGATGGCGGAATAAATCTTGTAAAAAGAAAATTTCTTTGAAAGAAATTGTACCGCATAAACATATTCTTTTTTGAAAATAGATATTTTCCGATGATGCAATCATCTTTTCAAATCTAAAACGCTTTTATACTTCCCATTCTATTTATGCAATTTAATGTTTATTACGCGGTTATTTTTGTGGGAAAAAGCAAGCCTGAGTTATCACACGATTTTTTACTGAATACTTTGGAAATCTAGAAATATATGACAAAATATATTTAATTAGATTTAACTTTAATTGGAAAATCCATACTCCTTTTTAAAAGTAATTTACTTTAAAAGATTTAAAAATGTGTTTCTGTAGCATATTTTATTAATTAAAAAAAGAGAAATATTATCATATGTTGAACTTTTTTTTATTTTTTAAACATTTTTCTAATTAATTTTTTAACAAAACACATGTAAGATGTAAGTTATAAACATCTGCGGTAATGTAATAATTTAAAACTGAGTTTCCTTTTTAGGGTAAATATTTTATATATATTTATTTATTATGATTTCAAAGAAAGACATTTTTTGTAAGAACTAACATAACATTATATCTTAACTATTAACGCATTAGTAAACAAAGAAATATTTCCTTTTAATGTAATGTATATATTATTTAGTAATATAAACGTACACTGGAATTTTTACAAATACCTAAATAGAAATTAGAAAAATAAATTTACTATTAATTTAGAATTCTCCAAATCCATATTTCCCTGTAAAATTTTTCAAAAATTTATTTTGCATATATTGCATCAAAATCTGAATTATTTTAAAATAAATTTAGCATTTTTTTAACAATAATTTCTTATTAATATTTAAACAATGAACTATAACGTTATTCTAATTACACATAAAGCGTATTTAAGATTGTAAAACAATGGTTAAGGGAGCGCATCATTATCTTTGAATGAGACTATTCGGAAAGGCAGTATTTCATTTTTAAAGCAATATCTTCAAGAGAAAAAAATCATACACTTTTCTTCTACTGAGCTATGTTACTTAAATTGCCTTACTTAAATATTTATCATATTTAAAAGGATTCTTAAGCAAAATTGAGCTTGAAAAAACATTCAAACTACTAATGTACGGTAATTAGCTCTGATAAATGTGACAAAGCGTCTAAAAACAAAATAAAAATATAACAAAATCACATTTTATTAATTTTTTTTTTAAAAATAAGAAAGAAAGCTAAATAATGAATGAAATATGCCAGGTATTCGAAAGAAAGATTTGAAAAATGTGTGGTAAAATAACTAAATCGTTCCTGTCATAACTGCATAACGAAAATTACTTTTATGGTAATTATGATGATGACTTTAACATTTTATTGCTATTTTGAATGGATCCTGCTATAACAATTAAGCAACATGACACTTCTCATTTTTTTAATGTGAAATGTGGAATTTTTTTGTTTTCTTTCAGTTAAAGATGGAAATGTCTTTTTTAAAAAAAAAATATGTTGCTGTATAACGTTAAACGATTAAATATATTAGAAAATTTGCAACAATATATAACAAGAATGCTTTTAATATGCGAATAAACCTTTCTATTAAGAGCTCAACAAGCTGAATATTGCTTTGTGGCATACATTCTAATATAGTTTAATATTTCTCTCAACCTGTATCTTTAAGTAAAAAGTTCAAATTTAATTTGTCCATTGCTAACTTATAAAACAGATCCTATAGTAAGTTTCATTAAGAGCACAAATTAAAACTTGAGATAAATTAATGGCAAAACTTTTTTCAATTATTTTGTATTGAAAAATACAAAATAAACACCTCCTAAGAATGTTATTTTGTAACTAAGGGGTTCGTTCATGTTGCAATTTGAAAGAATGACTTAACATTATTTTTAGAAACTTAGTATGTAAAATACAATTTTCTAATTTAGCAAACATTTTATTTACATACTAATTCTTTTCACAAAAGCAAACACTACAATTATTCCAGCTAAAGCGTCGTGTACAAAAAGACAAAGAACAAAAAATAAAAAAGCATCACTTCAGAAAGTTAATTCACTCAAAAAAGCAGAAAGATTGGTTTTTTTTCTTAAAGAAACCATATGCCAAAATCATGCAAAATTATGAAAAACTAAAGACTACATGTACTTCATAAAGTTCTTATTGTGATTTGTATATATTAAAGTTTTCTACTGATAATCTGTAATCCATCATTTTTCAGTAGCATTATAATAAGGTTGGTTAGCAATTATTCAATTTTGGTACTTAGTTTGATAGAAAAGTTCAAACAATTTTTCTGAATACTATTCTAATATATGTATTCTTGTACCAGTAAAGAATCTTCGAATTCAAAAATACATTAGTGAAGCGTTGGATGTACAATCCATTTACTTATGGTAACGGTAATGGTTATACATTTACGTGGAACCTCAGAGAAACCTCTATCATCCACTCAATCAAAATAAGTAGAAAACAAAATAAGAATAATTTGCTGGAAGTGTTACATAAGAATATAAAGCAGTCCACAATGAGTGCTACGCAGCAACGCTCGTGGAGGGGTGAGTGGGGAACCACTCATCCAGTTGATTTAGTTAATGACGTCACATCTCTGACAACCACGCCCGTCTTTCAACCAGCTGCCGCATCTCGACGAAACGAGGGAAGAAAAGGGAGGAATTTCTTTAACATCAAATATTAAAGAGAATATTATTTTTAAGTGCGTTACTCAATACCTCTTAAATATCTGCGTGCGGTTATTGAAATGAGATTTTAAATAACCACTTGGAAAAAAGTAAAAAAAGTTGGAGAAGTTTAAAATAGGATCAAGTTAATACACTAATCGCATGCAAAAGCTTGCATGGAGGGTGGGGGAGGTAATAATTAAAGTGAATGAATTATTGCAAAAGAAAACAACAAGTGATAAATAACCATAAAGCATTAAATAACAACACACGATTGATGTAAGAATTTTTATTTACTTATTATACTACTTATTTACAATAATAATTTGATTTAGTTTGATAGTGTAAGTTATAGGCGATTCTAGCAATATAACACAATCATTCATAGCTGTTTACACTGGGTAATTGAAACAATTATTTTTTTTCTGTACACCATCCATTATTCTTCCAAAACATGATACATAAATGACAGATAATCTACTTTATCATTCAACATTAATCGGTAGGTCTTTTGCGACTAACATAAAAAAATATTTACAAGCATATATGTGTATCTTAAAAAAGGCTGCCCATTCTTAACAATGGGGAAGTAACGCCCTGATATTACAAAAAATTGCCAGTCTTTAATTTAGTGACATTGTTGGGCATTACTTATAATTCATAATAGAGTATTTTGCCTTGTAGTTTGTTAAGTAGGTGTCTCAATAATCTAAAAGAAAATTTCCTACTTTATATATGAAAAATTTTATTGTTTATAAATCTTGACAAATGTTTTATTCATTTATTAATGAAATAAAACATATCACTTTGTTTGTCCAAAAAGATTTAAAACTATCTTCTTATTTTAGAGCCCCATGGCTCTGTTCCACCAAGGATAGTTCACTGGAGACGGGACATCCAAGAACAGAACGGAGAGACAATCTGGCTTCCTTGTGTTGCTCATGGCTACCCTGTACCAACCATTCGATGGTTTAGGCAGGATTCCAGCTTGATGACATCCTTTGCAAATAACCATAGAGTCATTGAACAAGAAGGTATGCTGGTCATCCACAGAGCAACTCTTCAAGACAGTGGAAAGTATGTTTGCGTTGTTAACAATACTAAAGGCCAAGAACAAGTTCACACTGTTTTGACAGTCAGAGGTAAGATTTTTTTTAATTGTTTTAGTAAACAACTTGAAGCTAAGCATTAAGTTTAAGGTGAGAACTTAAAAAGATGTAAATAATTTGCTTTGATAAATTAGTAATAGTTTTTTTTTTCTTTGAAAAGAAAAATTATTAATTCTTCTTTGAGATTATTTACGTACGCTTTAAAAGAAATCTAAAAGATATTTTGCCAAAAAAAGGGGTACCTACATTTGTGTTCTTATTTAACTCAGCTCTTCTCAAACCAAGAGAGCATGATGATCCAACGAAGAGGTGCGAGCATAACGAAAAATCGAAAATAAAACATTAACAATGCAAAACAAAATACATTCTGACATAACAAGAAAATACGCATTTTTATACGGTTATGATATATTTATGAAAACTTGAACGTTTGTATTTTTAAAATATCAAGTATTACTTCTTTTTTAAAAAATAATTCCTATTTTTTTTTCTTTTTTTCTTTTTGAAAAATTTGAAAAATATATTTTTTAATTACGGATTGTATTTGTTGTATATTGAATCTTGTTTACCAAAAAAATATGGTCTTTTTTAAAGAATGTAATTTTTTTTGACAAGTGAAACAATTTTAAACACTACATTTTAAGAACTCTGCCATATGATGTATACTTAAATCTACAAAATTTTTAGTAAAAAATAATTACAATTAATGTAAATAAGTAAGAGGAACACGATATTATAAATTTTCAACCCTATTTTATAATAATGTTGAGTGAAGTAGTTTTTATTTTTAAAACATTCTTTTACAGTCAATTGAAGACTACTTTTTATTTTATTTTTAATTGACAAAAGCAATCTCTGGACAACTGAACAATAACAAATAACTTATAATTTATAATACATTTCTCTGAAGTTTATAATGCATTTTTTTAAATTCTTAATATTAATAAAATTTAATATCTCTCTTTTAAAAGTTTTAAATACACTTAATATAATAATTAAATCGCATAAAAATTTTTTTAATCTGTTTATTCAAAAACCAAACCTATATTACGTTTATCATTTCGAACTACGTTCCAGACAACAAATATTCAATTTATCAATGATCTTCTTATTCAATCAGGTTCAGTCTTTCTTTTTTTTTTATCTGCTTCATATCAAACAATTTTACAGAAACCAGTTTAGCACATCATTGATTCTCTCTCTTTCTCTTTTAGATAGTCTTCGTACATCCATAAGCCCATCTCACACAATTGTCACAGTTGGAACGTCCTTATCTCTTCGTTGTGAAGTTTCTGGTTCCCCGATACTCTATTTGAAATGGAAGAAAAACTTAAAGCCTTTAGTTTTGGATAACCGGATACGTCAACAAAGCAATAATGTACTAGAAATAGCAAATGTAAGATTAGGAGACGAAGGCATGTATCAGTGCTTCATTTATAATAGTGAAGAATCAGCCCAAGGAAGTGCTACTGTATTGATACAAGGTAAGATAAACATTCAGATAAGTATGTTTATTTTTCTATTTAAAGATATTTAAATGCAGGTTCTTTGATTTATTTTGTATTGTTCCGATTGTTTTGAAACTGAAGAAATTGTTTACTATGTAAAGCCTTTTAGAATTTCTTTTTAGGTTTTAAATATTTACATCAAAGCTATATATGATAGAAGATAAAATGTTTTCTTGTTTTCCTAACTTATTCTGTGTTCTTTTATTCATGCATAAATATTTCCAGTTCTTTTATTTTATTTCACGAGTCTTAAGATATTGTTAAAATCAGTTTTTACTTATCATGCAAATGGTGAGAATTTTCTTGACTTTCTCTTGCTTATGTATCAGATGAAATAGAATTTTTAAGTAAATAATGATAATAAATCTAAAAAAGATTACTTAAGAAAAAATTTTTACATGTTGTTGTGTTGTTGTATTTCACATTAAAGTGCTAATTTTCTGTTTCATCACATTTGTTTGAAAGTCCTAAAACCATTTATTACAATTAAATTTTAGGCTTTAAGATTCATACAGAATTTGACTCTATACTCTAAATCAGGTTATTTATCAAAATTGTCTACTCAAAAATCAATGATTTGGAAATAGAATAATATGTATCCAATCCATGGAATGTATTCAGTTCTTTGATAAACCTTTCAGCTATTATAAATTTGAAAGTGTTTGGAATAATCTGAAAATGAAAATTGTTTTTGAATATTCTTGCAACTCTTCTTTCAATGAGTTGAAACGAATTCTCCTACCGTACTTTCATTAATCCTTAAGTGAAACACGTTCTTCGCGTTGGGCTTAATTAGAGAAGCTCTTTCTATGAATGAATCGTGATACTTGCAAATTCGAATCACTGTATAAAGTTAAGTGAATCAAATTCAGGAAGGAAGGAAGATGAAATTCAAATGTGTTAATGCGAGTTTGAATTGGTGAAATCAGTATTTTTTATTGTTAGCATATCCAAACATAAGACTTGGAGCCTTGTTGTTCAAGTACAAAGATGATAGTTGTGTGTCAGCATTCTTCTTACAAAACATCACAGCCGGTTACCGGTCAAGGCTGTCTCAGTCAGCTTAGACCATCGATCTATTTGATGCTATGTTCTTCCATCGGTTAACTTTCTCAAGTCCTTCAAACACTTTTCTACTTTATCCATCCACTTTGTTCTCAGTTTTCCTCTTTCCCTCTGGAGTTTGGAAAGTTATTTTTCTTTACAGGATTTTCATCCCTATATCGAAATACATGTCCCAGTCACCTTACTTGGGTAGCATTAATCACTTTGACCATGTTGAGTCCTATGTATTGCGATTGAATTTCATAATTGTATCGCATTCCCCAGATTCCGTTTTCTCTAACTGTACCAAAAATTTGTGTGTCTGCATTAGATACTATAATATTTATAACTATTTTTATGAATCTTTGCTGTTACAGATTAATACCGGTTTGCTCTATTTAGCTCTTTTTAAAACTGTTGTTGAAATTTATAAAAATGAAAAGAATGCTTAGCTTTATAGATGTCTCTTCCTTTGATCAACATTCACACTGAAGTGAATGAGGTTCGCTACAATATTTGTTCTAACATCTAATTACATGATTCAACCATACAAGGAGCAATAAATTATGAAAAAAATTCATGAGATCTAACCTGAGAAAAATAACTCACATGAAGGATATTTTTCATAAAAACTTTTGAACAACAAAAAGAAGGAATTTAAGTTTAGACATATATGTACAAGTATATTGATTTAGGTGAAATGTTTGTTTCCCCATTCTTTCTCACCCATGAAAGAATTAAATAACATTATGTTCAATATATAAACTATTCGTCTATGACATATTATATTATTGTTAAATCGTAGTAACATTTTCCAGCCGTATCAAATGACTGCAAAAATGGAAAGCCTTATTATTATAAAAACTGTATTCTACTTTAAAACATAACATACGAGTAGTGAGACGATTGTAGTAAATAAAGCTATTTAACAAGAAGTAACTGAATTTTGTTTAGTTTTTTTTCTTTTTTTGGGGGGGGGGAGTTTATAGGTTAATTTGATAGGGATAATATACATTATTATTTTTCATTTCTGCAATTTCTTTCTCCGTCGAATTCCAACTCTCTCATATCTTTTCTTCTGCATAGAGTGCAAAGTAGATGAATATGGAAAGGGAAATCTAAGATATTTAGAGGAAGGCGAAAAGGGCATTTTCCCTCTCTCTATTATATGCATGATATTAGGTGGCCAAGTAAATCTAGTCATTGCTATATCCTAGAATATATTCTTGTAGTGTTTACAATTGTGACCGGGGAAAATTATACAAATTAATAATACACTACATTATATTTCGTTTTGTTTCAGTTATTTACTGAAAAATCTCGTAGCATTTATTTTTCTTAAAAATATAATTCTAAACCTAAAAAATGTTTTTAAAACCTCATGTAATATCTTAATATTTACTTTTTGAATTTAAACTTGACTAAAGCTACAAAAGCTGTAAAAAATCGTTGTGCTTGGTGGGGTAGAAAATAGTTAAGTCAAGAATGGTCTACACATGAGTTAAAACATTTTCTAACTGGACTGATTTCCTAAAAGACGGTATTAGGTCAGGCAAATCATCAAATTTCTTAACGATGAATTTGAGACACTGATTGAAAGAGCTTGCAGAGGTGTTCAAAGGAAATGACAAAAAATACAGAAAACATTTACTCTAATTATGAAAGAAGTGTAAATTAAGTAAATGCGCAACACTCGACGAGGTGAAACAATATAAACTAAAGAAAAAGTATACATACAAAGTGAGGCATACTCGCTCATTTTTTTTCCTACATAAGTATCTCTTTTGGATTATCACGCATTTATATCTTTGGATCATTCAATGCTTCATAAACAGATTTATTATGAAGACCTGGCAAGAAATGAGTTAATGTTGTTTGAAAATAAAAATAAGAACTTTTAAAAAATAAATGGAATTAATAAATTGTTTTCTTGCTGGGATGGGTTTCTAAAAGCTAAAATTGATATTTTGTTGAATGCTATAGTTTTATATAACAAAAAACACATTTGTGTTTATCAAAATTCGGAACAGTATACAAATATATATTTTACAGTATAACTATAACAATTTACACATTATATTCATTAGCACTAAACTACACAAATTTGAAAATTTAATTTTTCGAACACAATCTACATAACTTTGGATGTAGGAATATTCAGTTTTCAGTTATACACAGAAATACAGATTTCAAATATATATATATATATATATATATATATACAAATAAATAAAATTGAAGTGTCTGTTTGTAATTTCAAATTAGCAGCTTTTTACTTAATGCACTAAAAGTATATACGGTACTCATAACAAAAAACCAATTTTTAAAATTTTTGTCTGTCTGTCTGTCTGTCCGTCTGTCTGTCTGTCTGTTTGTTCCGGCTAATCTCGGAAACGGCTGGTGCGATTTTAAAAATTCTTTCATTAATGGAAAGCTACATTAACGGGGAGTAACATAGGCTATATTTTATTCCCGTATTCTTACGGGAACGTAAACTATACGGGTGACCGTGAAACTAAATGCCAAGATGAACGCCAAATTGAACGCCAAGCTGAGCTAATGAAGTCGTTGTTTTGGTTGCTGGCGACCGATGGCCTTCATGAGACATAATAGTGTTACGCGCACATGATAATACGCTGACACGTGCCATAATTTTTTTATGATAGTTATCTCACTGTTCAGTTAAGTAGAGCATCGGCTGTTTCGGATGCACTTTTAAAAATAATAAATCAAGGCTTCATAAGCAAAAAGCAATGTAAGAAACAAAAAATTTGTAAGTTTTACGGTTAGTTTTAATCCTTTCTTTTATTTTATTTACATTTTTAGTCACATTTAAACAATAGTTATTATAATCCCAATCTATATCTATACAAATAAATAAAATTGAAGTGTCTGTTTGTAATTTCAAATTAGCAGCAATTGTTTGCGGGGGCGGGGGTTTAAGGGGCATTCCGATTTTTAAGTTGTTAGACGTACAGTCTTGAAACTTAGTAAGTAGATTCCTCTCATAGGGTAGAGATACGCTACAAAATGGGTTTCGTGAAAATTGCCCTCAAGTGGCGTTGCGGTACTTAAGGGGCGTTATAGATAATTATTTCCATTTTTAAACTATTAGACGCACAGTCTTTATATTTGATAAGTAGATTTCTTTTATAGAGTAGAGATCAGCTATAAGAAGGTTTTGTGAAAACAGACCTCTAAATAGCGTTGCGGGGGATTTAGTGGCGTACTAGATAAATATTTTCGTTTTTAAACTACTTCACCTCCCTGCTTGAAAATTGGTAGGAATGTTTCTTTCATGGAGTAAATATCCGCTACAAAACAGGTTTGGGAAAAATTGACCCCCAAGGGGTGTTGCGGGGTGTTAAGGGCAGATATAAATAATTATTTCTATTTTTAAACTATTAGACGCACAGTTTGAAATTTGGTAAGCAGATTCCTCTCATAGGATAGAGATACACTACAAAATGTGTTTTGTGAAAATCGACCCCTAGGCCGCGTTGAGGGGGTTCAAGGGGCGTTATTGATAATTTTTTTTGCATTTTTAATTTATTGGACGCACAGTCTTCAAATTTTGCTAAGCAGATTCCTTTCATAGTGTGCAATTCCCCTACAAAATTGGTTTTGTGAAAACAGACCCAGAAGTGGCGTTGCGGATAAGTGCGTTGCTCAAGTGGCGTTATAGATAATTGTCCCCATTTTTAAACTATTAGACTTACAGTCTTGAAATTTGATAAGCAGATTCCTTTCGTAAAGTAGAGAACCGCTACAAAATCGGTTTCGCGAATATGAACTACTAAGTTTAATTTCGGGAGATTAAGAGGCGTAATTGATAAATATTTCCATTTTAAACTATTTGATCATCCTGCTTGAAAATTGGTAGGCATGTTCCTTTCATGAAATAGAGTTCCTCTAACAAAGAGTAAAATGAAAATTGACCCCCAAAGATGTTTGCGAGGGGTCAAGAGGAGTTACAGAAAAAAATTCCTGTTTTTAATTGTTAGACCCATATACTTGAAATTTGTTAAGCATGTTTCTTTTGTTGAATAGGGATCCACTAAGAATAAATTTTAAGCAAATCAAGTTCTGGGGGGTTGCAGGGGGTTACTGGGACGTATTGACAAAAAAATTACTTTTTTCGAGCTACAAGGACTATAATAATGAAATTTGGTTTGCATTTTTCTTTTGTTGAATTGAAATCCGCTAAGAGCGGTAATTTTGGAAAACGGCTCTCAACGGGATTACGGGGATATTTATAGTAAAACTTTTGCTTTTTTCTGTTAGATTTAGACTTGAAATTTTGCTTGCATGTTCAATTTACGGAGTAGAGATCCACCGAAAATTGGTTTTGCGGGAATCCACTTGGTTTTTGGGTTACGAAAGAGCAAACATCATTCTATGCTTCCCTTTTAGAGATTTTTAGAAAACACAAATTAGATGAGTTCTGCTCCTTTTTTTATCAACAGGCGACAGTTACAGGTATAAGTATATTTTTCAATACAATCGAATTCTTAATGCAGGACTTAGATATCAATAATTTATACATATATATAAGCAGTAAAAATTTATAAAACATCATGAAATTCCCAGCGAAGCGGGCGGGTAACAGCTAGTATATATATATATATATATAATACTAAATATATATCAATACAATTAGTATACTTATGTCTTTCAAAAAATATATTGAAACTCCTCTTAAATATATTGCATCAAATTGCTTTCATTCTTTTCATAAAGTAAATGTATTAACTATTCTGCAATTTCTGTGAATGTTTCATTCTTAATGTCTTAAATATGATAATTACTTTTTTACTGTCTCTTGGAGTCAATATCAATACCTACACATGTAATACTAAAAACAGTATTTTAAATTCATTCAAACCTCCCTGCTCCATAATTCATTGAGTAAAAACATAGACTGAAAATGCCAATTGAGAGTAGAAATAGAGCTATTAATGATAAGAACTCGAAAAGGACTATTTTGAAAATATCAAATAAATCTTCCATCGTTGGCAGAGCACTTAATGTTAGTTTTACTACACGATGCGTTGTTATCTTATTTTTCTCTCTTATCTTTGGAATAGAAAAATAACAATATTTCTTTTTCCAAAAAATAATGATCTTTTCTCTCTCTCGACTATTTTTTAATATGCTATAAAAAAACAAATGAATAACTGAAAGATCAATTAAGAAAAATAAGATAGTGATAGATTTTTTTCTATTGCATATTAAAGTTGCTTTTCATATCATATCTATGGTAAATAAAATTCATTTTATAAGAAAATTAAAAATAATTCTCTCTTTGGAATAAAATTTTCATTCTAAAAACTCTTGAATGCGAACATCTATGGAAGAGATGTGATTTCTCACATATTCACCTTAGACATATAAAGTTTTAAAAAATCAAATTCCGTTAAATTGTTTTTTATCTCTACCAAAATTTTTCATTAAATTTATCCTTTAATTATTCAAACAAACCATTGATACCAGTAGCACATTCAAACATTGTTCAAGGGGGGAGTCCATGGTCGAAATTCCTCCAACTCGTATCATACCTCAAGACAACACCAATTGATTATTCTGTTAATTTTGTTAACAAAAAACAGTAAAAAATGAATTATTGAATTAACAATTAACATTAATTTATAAAATAAACTATTAATTACAAATAATTAAATTTTACGTTATATACATAGGATTATCATCAATAAAAAAAACTGAAGGGCTTTGTGGGGTGTCAGGACCCCCAGAACACCCGCATTGTGCGCGCCCCTGACTGATACAATTACAATTTGTTAATTTTAATATATCACTTTATTACTTATGAATAATTTGATAAAATTATAAATTATTCTTCCCATGAATATTTATAAAATACAGAACTTATTTATATTCATTACTGATTAAATGTGATATTTCTTTAAATTGGATCAATTCAGGTTTACTGTAAAAAATGTACAAATAAGGCTGATTCTTTTTTTCACCTCATAACTGTTGCATTTTTTACAAAGGATAAAGAATAAATTTAGAGTAGAAAAAATAAATTCAAACAAATGCTTCCTTCCAGCCAAACCACCTAAATTTTATAGAGTTTACTTCGATTACAGGCTTGAATCACCTTCGAACAAAAGCTTGATTAACATAAATGTAGGAACACTTACAGGAATTAATCTCTACAATGTTTATTATAATATTATTTGATCCGTTTAATACAAGATCATTCTTATTTACTTAAAATTTGCATCCATTTTAGAATGCAATAACCAAAATTCTTCGTTAAATAATTACTCATAAAACTTTGCAGATATTGCATAGTTCACAGATAATGCTTTCCGCAAGTAGTAATACTCGCACGCGTATATCAAATGCAAGAATTTTGCTTAATTAAACGTTATAAAGACCTAGTTATTACATATGCTTTACACAAATTCAAATCTGGCATAGCACTGAGCTTCAAATGATGCTCTTATTCACATAAAATGTGCCCTAAGGCTCCCTTAATGCTCTCATTAACATATAAAGTGGTAACTTCACACACATCTCCCATTAAGAAACTACGCGCTTCATTGCAATTTCAGGAGGGCTGTTATAGATTTAAATAACATTAGCTTTGTATCTGTGGCGAAATTTAAACCGCAGAGGTAAGTATAAAGGAATTTGTAGTGGCGATTACTTTAAGCTTGTGTTGTTCGCTCTGGTTCATTGGTCTCTAGTGTTTTCGCGTGGTATAAACATGTTTTATAGCCTTTGTTGATGATAAGGAAATAAATAATCTATGTAACTTTGGGAATTATTAACCCCATGGGAGCCATCGTTCAGGGAGAATGAAGAAATTGCGGTTGTTGGTATACATCAGGTAGAAGTTTTCCAATTGAATTTATTTGTCATTTTTATCCTGTACAACGTATATCCTGTTATCATTTCCGAAATGGAGATGAATTGCGGAAAGGCATGTGAAGGATTACAAATGGAACTTTTTCGGTGCTTATTTTGGTGTATTGTTTATTTTAGTGTTGCATGCCAGTTGCTGAGGTCATCAAAATAATGAATGGAGGACGTTATAAAATGATTTTTTTGTTGCATTATATATTTTTTTTCATATACGAAACCTAGGAAAAGGTATGAGTGTATAAGTTTTTCTTTGAAAAGTTCACGGAACATTCCAAAGTTGATTCAGCACTGTATTTTGAAGGAGTTATATTCACAAATAAAATAAAAGAAATATGCTTTACTGAAAGAAATAATATTTAGTCAATTTGAGTTAGAGTTTGTTAATAATTACTAATTTAATAGTGGGTAAATATTTAATAGTAACTGCTGTTTGTTAAAGAAATATTTTTATTATTTCTTCAATAGCGAAAAAGAACGTTAAGTTTTAAAGTAGTGTACAAAAATGGAAATGTTCTAAAGATATAAGTAAAAAATTAAATAAACATAGCTTTGTAGCTGATTTACATTAAAAAATTTTAATTACATATTTTGTGCAATTTATCAAAAGTAAACGTAAATATTATTGCTTCTAGAATTTTAATTGATGAACTTATAAAATAACCACTAAATGTTAATATAAAATTTATGTTTCATTATAATATTTGAAAATTTATTTTTTTTAAAAAAATAATTGTTTTAAATTTTAGAAAATATCTAGAAATGAAAAGCAAGTAACATGCAATTGTTATAAAAGTAATTTTACAAGTGAATGACGAAGGGGCGAATTTTTTCACTTGACTTGTATTGTGTTCAAATGACGTATTCCTGTTTTCCTACAAATAACATAAATGAAGAATGTTTAAAAAGTGATGCAAAAAATTTGGCATCAATATATTTGTACTCAGACCTTTATGATACCTACAGAAACAAATACCCGCTTAGAATATCTTGCATGTTTTATTACTTAGAATTTCTTTAATAAAACAGTCAATTTGTTTGACTTATCTATGAATTTTTAAAATACCCAACTAAGTTCGGAACCATAATTTGATAAAGCGTATAAATGAACAATTTGTTTTTATTTTCAGTATCACCTAAATTAGAATATACATACAAAAAAATTTTAAGAATATTATTGCAATAAAAAATTATTTTAAAGCCATATTTTTGCAAAAAATGAAGAAAGAAGGAATAAGTTTCAAGCAATTCTCCTTTTACGAAAGTACTTCAATAATATTAGTAGTTGACTTATATATAATTAAGATTTCAGTACAGAGTCTAAACAAGGAGTTTTGAAAAATTCACGTCATTTTTGGAGTCATTATTAATTCAAATAATAACCACGTTTTTTGTTAAAATTTCTCTATTCTGATAAATTAAAACAGGAATGTAAATCTGTTTTTAATTTATATTTTTGAAGAAACTTTGTTTAGGCTCTGCACAGATATCTTAGCAAAATATATAGACAAAATGCTATTATTAAAAAGCATTTCTTATAAAATAAGAATGCTTTGAAAATTTGTTATCCTTTCTTCATATTTCGGCCAAAAAATAGGATTTGAGTAATTCTTTAATGTAATAATTTTCTTTAAAAAGTTTCATATGTGTATATTCTAACACTAAATATCGAAAGATTATTCATTCATGTTCCTTTTTTAAAAATTAAGGTTCCAAACGCAGTCGGATACCTTAAATTTTTTGATATCTTGTGCTATTTTAATAAAAAATAGATAATACGTACGAGGAAGATTATTACATACAGACTATTTGGATTATTTGTTAAAATATGTTGTAAAAATTGTCGATAAGCTATACCGCTTCCATATATTTTAAAATACATTCACTTTTTTTACAGAAAAAGGCATTTGTTTACATCTGGTTTGGATTTTAAAATGCTACAAACCCCACGACTTTTGATTCATAACACAAAGTTAAAAAAATTTAAAACTAAAATCTTGTCATTTTGTAAAGTTTCCTTTTGAAAGTCGGTGTTATAAGTTGAACAAACATGATATAATAAACATTTTTTGTGAGTCTATTCTCCTCAAAGAAAGATTAACAACCAAAATAAAGCGTGGGGGGAGATTAAAATAAACTCAAATCCAAATAGCCTCCTTTTAAACCCATTACTTCCTGAAATATGCAAACATCCCCTATTTACTTCGAAATGATTGGATCACTTTTGTATTCGCGACCCCATTAAAGCCGTATCCCAATAAAAGCTTTAAGTATTTAACTGTATACTAGTGCCATAAAAACATGCCAACGATGCATAGTAAAAACACAATAAATCTTTACTAACCGCATTAAAGATAGCCAAACAATGAAAAGATAATTTTTGAATGGTTTTTATGACTCTTGAAAGAACCACTAGATATTGACGATCGCTTCTGTAGTGCGTGTCATAAAATATGCACTAGTTTAAAATATCGAAGACAACTTTTACAGCCAACAATTTTGCTGATTTTATCAGATACAAAATGTACTTCAAATGGCTCGTATCTGAGTTACGCATTAATCGTTATTATATTTTAGGGATTCTTAAATAATGAAGGGGATTTATGTGGAATCTTAAAGTATAGACTAAATAGTTATTTAGCTCCACACACACACACACAAAATTTTTGATTCATTTATTTAAGAATAAAGTTGAGTTAGTGCAAGTGCTGTAAAAAAATCTGCATTCCTTATTTTACCTTCTTACAGTATATATTTCTATTTGCATAAATTATTCACTTATTTGATTAGGTTGTTAAAAAAATATTTTCTTATTTCTGTGTTTTAAGATTTAACAAACGTAAATTTATGACATGGCTTTTAAAATATAATGATCTGCAATTCATAGTAATTTTTAACAAAAACCCATGGATATTTTTTTTCTTCTCTAAAACCTTTAAATTAAAGTAGGCAACGGAAAAATGTATATTCAGTGTTTTCATGTGCCTTACATATTTTCAAAATTAATTTTGTTAAAAATTACAAAATAATTATGTGCAAGTTTATATAAAAATGTATCATACTTTTAACTAAGACAGATTTTAATAGCAAAATATTATTGAGCATGTACTTAGTTTTATATAATTTTCTTGAATAAAAAATAGGCACTTTAAGACCGTTTTCTACAAAATTATCCGATCACTAAGGTGTTAAATACTGTATAGGAAAATACTTTTTATTTTCTTAAGGACGTCCCATTGTTTCTCAAACATATGCAGATGTTTGATCATTTATTGCGTAAAATTCGGAAAAGAGTAAAATTATATTTAGGTGTTTCATCTGGGTATATAAACATGTTATGTTTTGGCATTTTTACAAAACTAACACTATAATATATTTAACATGTGATAAGTGTTTTTTACTATTAATATATTTATATGTATGATTAATACTTTTTACTGGGTTGAGATTTTTCGCGGAATCAAAAAGTCAATGCCTAATCTTTCAAAAACTGACGAAAAAAAAGTCAAATTTTTCACAACGCATATATAAATACAGTCATCAAAAATAACTAGTTATTAAAAGACTACAAAAGTACCGAATTAGTTAATCAATTATTTCTATCTTGAGCTAAAATTTATTAAGTCTATCCAGTTTTAAGGTTAAAATTCAAATTTTTTTTATTGTATTATCAAATGAAATGTGTAGCAACGTTGTCGGATGATTTTAACATAATAGATCTTTTTTGCACGAAATGATAAATTGAGAAAGAATAAATGTTAATTATTCTTTGAAAATTCGATTGGGAATATTATATACATTATTTATAGAGCTTCATAATGTGTCAAAGTAAATGTTTTGGATTCTTAAGAACATGTTATTTGTAAGAAAAAATAACATGTTTTTAAATTATCTTAAATTATTAAAAGTACAGGAAATAAGATTTTATATTAACTTTACAGAAATAGGATAATTTCACATAAAATTTTTTTATATATATTATAGTTTAATGTTGAAAATTAGTCCACTTACGTGTTTGTGAATTAGAAAATACTTTGTATTAAAAGCAATTGGTCAATAAATTATATAGATTATTATGTAATTGAACAAAGAAATAAACATTACATTGTTCAATAATGAACTGTAAGTTAGTTGTTCCATCAATTTTTTTCACATTTATGTCTGTGAATGAAAATAATTTTATTTTTTTCAAAAAATGCATCAACATTTAAAAAAAAAATAAAACAGGGCATTTGCCTGCGGGTAACTGCTAGAGAGAAACTTCGACAATCTCTATATAAATTTGACCAATGGCTAATATTTCAAAACAAAGTTTTAATAAACTTATTACTTGAATTTAAAAAAATGTTATCCTGTTTTGTGTTATTGCAGATGCTATAAAAAGTCTTTTTTTTATAAATATAACGAGAAAAATGTAGCAAAAGAAACTTTACAGTGCACTGTTTTGTACGTATGAATTTACAATTATCCACTTTCAGTTTCAGCTAACCAAACAATGGCTGCTTTAATGGTGCTGGGAATTTAGAGTATATTTTAATGGAAACGTGCTAGAGGGATATGCAATTTAAAATTTCAATGAGTTTTTCCCATAAGATATTTTGCATTCCAAAACATATTTTTAATATAAAAGTCGAACAATTTTATGTCTACAAAAATTAATTAACAAAAAAAAAGGCGTATTATATAAATTTTAATCAAATCCCTATGTATTACTGTTTTATAAAGCAAAAGTAAATCCTCAAAGCAATCTGAGGTAAATAGTAATTATCATCTATAATTTTTTTGACTGTAATGTATGCAAAGAAAGCAATTATTTTCCAATTCATAACCACAAAAATGTTTTATGAAGGAATAATGTCTCTGAGAGGAGCTCCAAAAATTGAAAATTCAAATAATTGCAACTTCAAAACTAAAATTATGGATGATCTAAAACCGCGAAATGAAATGATTATAAAGTAATCGTTTTCTAAATGCATTCGAGAAACCCAGTGGAATTCTTAGGAATTCCTTTCAAAAGGCAGTATTAATATCTATAGTTACATATTCCCACAAAGGGGAAAGTGTTTTTAAATTCTTTGTTTAGGAAACACAAAACCCCAAATATCTAACACTGAGCTTTTGTGTTTATATTTCAGACATCAAGCATTTTATTATCTCTACCAAGCGCAATGAATTTTAAGCAAGTGTGTTTTATCTTTCGGGTCATTTTTGTTGTTCTTTTTAGTCACCAAAACAACATCACGTGTACTTCCTATTAATTCCAAAAGCGCTAAAAATCCTCTAGAACAATTAATGAGCATCTAATTACTTTCGTAACAGAATACGCAGCGGGAGTTTAATCTTCAAAAACAACCAGCTTTACACATCGGAAATACCACCACCTGCACGTCATTATTATGGATGGAATAAACCAAATGCCTTTGTTCACAGTTTGCAGATGCATTATTGTAGCATTTAGAGTAATTAGCATGGCTATCTTTTATCGATCTTGGACTCTCGCAGACAGCATTTTATTTGTTTTATGAAAATGTACAATACTAATGAAATATATTTTCTCACAGTTCAAATCTCTTAAAATGATTTAAACATTAATTCAATTTTAATGAATAATGCATAAATATATATATATACACGAAGTAATATTAATTTAAAGTTTTAATCTTATTTTTTTCTCAGAATTACGAATACTATGCTTCAATGCTCCATTCTCATTTCCTTTCATAATAGGGTGATTGAAATCCATATTTTGACAGATTTATTCGCGATTTCTTCATGAAGAATATCTAAATAACTTACACATTATTTACTAAGCGAGTAAACGTTTTTCTACAACAGTTATGTATTTCTAAAAATAATTTATATTTTCTTTTACTTGAACACGTGATTATGTTTTTCGGATAATATTTTTCTCCAACGTGAGTATTTGAAGTGATAATTCTGTCTCTATTATCGTTGAACAACTGTGACGAATTAATGCACAAAACTCACTCTCTTCTGATGTTTAAAATAAATTGACAATTTCCTGATTTTTTTTACTCGGCTGTTGGCTAATTATCTTGCCATTACTATAAATTCTCTATTAACAAAATGAATACGTTACGTATAAAAATGTAATAATTCCCTTCAGTAATAACTCTTTTTAATTTCACCTTTACTATTTTTTAATTTGTAATGGTCCTGGCTTTCAGGACTCGACTGTAAATATTTACTAACTATTTGTCTGACGGAACGATCGTAACTGTGTCTCAAAGTTAACAGTTCGGCGTTTTTAAAGTAAGCTTTTGTAATTTGCTATCGTACGGCATCTTTCCACCAATAGCGAGCTCCATTAACTACAGACATGACTTCAGAATATCCGTTTGCTGCTTTATAGAAAACCCTGAGACTCTGCAAAATCCTTCTTTTTTTTTAGTCTTTATCACAATTTGGTACACACGTATGATTTATTTGTACTTTGCGTCGTCTATTCCTGTGTTTCCATGTGTTTAATGTACAATAAACTAGATTACCATTCAACAAGACTGTTTTGTCAATACCATTAATATTACATCAACCATCCAAAATATGATGTAATTAAAATTACTCAATACACTACTGAATGTGGATATTCTAACACCATGAAGGAATCATGCATATTAAACGAAACTTTAAAAAAAATCCAAAAATGGCTAGGATATGGCAATTATTAGAATTGAAATATGTGTATATCGTTTCTGCGCTGCTTTTTTCATAGAATAAATTCAGTGCGCCTATCTAAAAGTACAGAGTGATACAGAAGCAACTACCGTAGCCACATGATCAGCCACCGGGGGTGCATTCTTGTATCTTGAAATCTCCAATGACACGGAGCTTAATGGAAGTAGATTACCCTATTATGGATAAAAAAAGATTGTTGCACTCTGTGAAACATGTAGTTATATATTGTCTTGCTGAAAAGTAGTAAGGGGAGTACGTTGCTGAAGGATTATAACCTCTTTTACCACAACTTCCTTGACATATTACCCACTTTTAAGGCCCCAAAATTTGTAGAAGGCATGATCATCCATGGTGAACTTATTGTAGCTTTGGGCGTTGGTGGTTCAGCGTCAAGAAAATTCTCTTGACGCTATAAATTCCTGAAGGTAGCCCATAGCGCAGAACACATTGATGACACACATGTCGAAAAAATTGTTTCATTGTTGTGTGCCAGCGCAACATAGGACACTGAACGATGTCTTAACACCATATGGATGAGGTGTTTAAAGTCCAATAATAATAACGTATAACGGAAAAATCTCTCTGCTCTCTGACTTGGGATTCCGGCTTATCGAATTCTTTATGTTGCATCTCTTGCTCACACGCATTACTTTCATGATATTACACTCCGTGCGAATGGCAATTTCACAACAAGGAAATTTACCCTTATGGATGTAGATCTTTCAGCCTCATTTTTCAAACTACATTCATTGCATGTAGGGTGTTTCTCGTATTTGTCGAGACATATTTATTTCTTATGAATTATTTATTGCAGTCGAACTCTGACACACAACTTTCAATGTACCTTTGCAGTGCTTCTTACATACTATTCACTTCGAAAATCTAGGGAGTATTTCTGTTCCCACATATGCATGATGGCATTGCATTTGCAAGTCTAACCTGTTTTGCATTTCTTATAAGTTTCGTTTTATTTTCATAATTTAATAAAACTGGTAATAACCGATTATAATAACCAGTTTGGCATTTGTTTTTCATTCCAATGTACCTCAATAATTCTAATAATTAGAAATACTACAAAGAATCATATTTTTAACATCTGAATTTTTTTTAAATATTTGTAATACTATTTATAATTAGAATTGATTTGTGACTAAAAAAAATATATCAATTTTCGGAAATCACCGAAAAATGCTCTCTTCATTACCTTAAGTTGTTTATTCTATTCATTCTTAAACTATTTATATTCCGTGTGTTATTTCGACTAAATATATGATTAGTAAGGATTATTGGCCTAAAAAGAAAAAAAAATACTTTTTTGAAAATCTAGGGGGAGGAAATCCCTGCCCTCCTACATACGGATCAACCAACATTGTGCAAATTATACAACTGTTCGTACTCATTGTTCAAATTAGAAAACTATAATTTACATGTATTATGCAGCTCCATTTTTTTAAATATAATTTTTTTTCACGAAAACTGTAATATTCGTAAGCAAATCCTTCTTTACATAATAAAAACATTTTAATGGAGGCGAAATATTGACGATAACGCCAAGTTGGCATCATTTTTGATGACCAAATGTGGCGACTTGGTGACCAAATAAATTTTCTTACAGCATCACGAGAAACCTTTTTTATATAGAGCGAAGTGTATAAATTTTTTACCTTATCTTTAAATAAACTAAATAGTCCTATTATTTTGAGATTTTTTTCAAATGTATTTTAAAGCATAATTCACCATTAAAATCAACATTAATTACATTTTTGTTGGTATCTGCTGTTTCTTGGGTAAATTTATTATGTAGCATTTATTTAGGCTTCAGTGCATTAGTACACATGTTCATTTCGTCTGTTCAACAGAATCTGAGTGTATACGCATACACTCAAATGTTTTCATCTTAATAATTTCTAAACAGCGATCATAGGAAAACTGTTCAATACCCTATAGTGAAACCTTGTGTCTGTATTTTATACGGTATAGATATATTATAATGTGTCTAATCTCCTTAAAAAAACATCAATCTTTACATTTTCATATAATTGATAAATGCACACACAGTGTGTTTTCTGAGGTCCGTTGTAACCCCAATAATTTATGGACGACATGAGTTATAGTCATAAATTGTGGTCTGGTATAGTTAAAATGCCTTATATGTACTACACTAGGGTTGTCAAGTTCGTGGCCTGCGGGGCGCATGCTACCCACAACGAACATTCGGTTCTCAATAATATGTAATTAAGTATCAAATTTCTCTCCCGCAACAGGAAAGATAGTAGCAGAGAAATAATGTAAAGTGTCAGAATGTAAACATTAAAATTTTCTTGTTCTTTTATTTAATGTTTATTAAAATGTATTATTCAAAATAAATTTATGTTTCTATGAATATTAATTCTTTCTTCTTTTTTTTCGGGGCAACTAGTTACACCTTGATTTTTTCCCAAGTTAGCCTTTGATTTTGACACCCTTGTACTACTTAATAAAACTGCTCACATTGCCACCTGATGGATAAGTTTCGAGTTAAAAAACTAAGGGAAGGGAAAACCTCAAAACGGTGGGAGATACATGAAATAAAATCAATTACAAAGTTATTCAGCATCAGCGACTTAGTAAAATAAGTCATCGGGTATGGTTATAGCTTTGAATGGTCTGCATGGTCACCTTACCTGACCTTTTGGACTTTTTTGTGTGGGGATATATCAAACAAAGTGTGTATGCAACGCCGCCATCAACAGTGCAGGAAACTTAAAACCGTATTACGGATGCTTGTGCCAGTGTGTCATGGGCCATGTTGAAGAAAAAGCAACAAGAAATGCAAATACGTGTCCAGATGTATAATGTTGCTGAAGGGCACTCTTTTGAGCATGACAGACGGATGAGTTTCCTTTGTGGAAAATACAGTTTTCTTCAATGTGATCAAAGACATAAGTGCTTTGTGCGCGTTTCATTTGAATTATTTTTGTGCGCAAGATATCTTTTTGTAATATATTGATGATGCTGAACCACTTTGTAATTGACTTTTTTCATTTATCTTTCACCATTTTTCAGATAAGAACGCTAACTCAAAATGTATCCACCAGGTAGTGCAGTAAGCAGTTTCATTGCTTAGAGTATGTCAACTTTACGATATCTATACCCCACTTTTATGTCAATAGCTCTTCACATTCACAAATTGTTGGGGGGGGGGGCAATGGACTTTAGCGGGCACACCGTATATATTTCAGTTGTAATATAAATTTCTTTCGTAAAACTTAAGTTATCTCTTGAAAGAAAGCTGAAAAATTCTTTTCATCTTGAAAAATATAATAATTATAAACTAGATCAACGTGTTATTTTATTAAAAGCTGATTAGCTCTGAAATTAGATGAAACCATAATATGGTGTGTTTTTATAAATTGCATTTGTATATTAGGTTTTAAAAGAAAATTAAAATATTTATCTCAGTTCTTTAAAAGAGAAAATTTTGTAATTATTTTTAAAATAATTTTCTTTTTTGAAAAAACATTCAAGATTTTGCTTTTTTAAAAAATATTTAAGTTATACGTTTAGTATAAGTGCTACATATTAAAAATATTGACATGAATTACAAACATTGCGAGATTTTGGGTTTCATTAATAAAACATTTCAGGGATAATGTACTCTGTAGTTATAGAACTGGAATATATGATTTCATTCAAAATACAAGGACACCATTATAATAACGTGTTTGTCAGCACTAAATTTACACACTTATCTGGAAACATAGTGCACATTTACCACTGTTTTATTGTTATAAATGGAATACATTTGCATTCCAGACATGTTTATTAAAATAAGATTTTAAACGCAATTATTATGTCCAGTGCTACACAGAATCATAATAAACTAAGTTGCATATTGTATTGTTTCAGTTTTCATTTTTATACCCACAGTAACTAAAGCTCAGAATATATTTAGAAAAACTTAATATCATTATTGAGAAAACAATTTCAAAAGATGAGCGAAAACGCAACGACTATGATGTAATTTTATGCACCAATAACCATTTCATTCTGAGCAAATTATTTATAAAAATTAGTTTCTCTTTTAAGATTTTTTTTAATCAACAGCTAGAAATGTCTTATAAATATTATAAGAAATAGATATCACTTTTTAAGTTAGTATTTTGTATGCATTAATCTTATATATTAATACTGTCTGACATTTTTTTAGCTTTTATTCAAAGAAATTGCATTAGCTCTCTTGTATTTAATGTACGTACGCTAGTAAAGAGTTTGAGACTTTTCAATTTGCACAGAAAACAAGTAATGAAATTCACAATGTGATTTAAACATTTTTACTGCATTAAAAATAACAGCTGAATTATAAATTAATATTTTTTTTAAAAATGTGAAACATTTTCCAAATAATTTTAATATTAATTATTTAAATTAGTTAAATTAATTTTGAAAATAATATTTCAATAAGCAATTATGTACAGCAAGGGTGTTAAACTCAAAGGCTAACAGTGTCCAAACAAGCAAGGTTTAACTTTAGGCAGGCCGCAAGAAAAAAATAAATATTCATAGAAACGTAATTTTATTTCAAATAATATACACTAACACTTCCAAAAGTTAAGCACGAAGATGTAAAATGCAAAAAAAAAACACAAAAAAAAAATCAACAAATACTGCTTTGATTGACACAAAATCTGGTAGTAAAGTAGCAAATATATTTATACATAAAACAAAATGAATAATTATATACAGAAATGAAAACAATATTAAATTTTGTAAGTTATCAGATAATGTCATGCTGGAGACTTAAACAGAATTATGTATAAAGTGAAAATAAACAGCATAAAATGAAAAAAAGGACATTAATAGGGTATGTAATCCCCCCCCCCTCATCTATATGCAAAGTTTGCACCTTCTGACCATGCTTTCAATTAGGTGGTCAACCACCGCAGAATTAAGCAATCGCCATTCTTCTTGTAGAGCAGTTTCCAGCTCAATAAGAGTGGCTGGAGGTGGGAAACGTGAAGATACAGTACGGCCGACAGCATCCTAAAGATTTTCAATGGGATTAAGGTCGGGCGAATATGCTGGCCACGCCGTACGCACAATCCCTTCACTCTCCAGGTAGTCATCGATGATGTCAGCTCTATGGGAATGTACGTTATCATCCATTAAAACAAAATTAGGGCCAACCGCTGCAGCGTACAATCTCACAATGGGTTCTAGGACTTCATCTCGATATCGGACAGTCGTCACAGAACCCCGTTTAAAGATGTGCAGGTCGGTGCGGTATCCCAATGAAATCCCTGCCCACACCATAATGCTTCCGCCTCGGAATGCGTGATATTCGGTGATTTTTTGGGGCTGATTGCGTGTTCCTGGTTTACGTCATATCCTTATACGCTTGTCATCTGGCTCCAGAGAAAATCTTGACTCATCCGTAAACATGACATTACCCCAGTCAGACACAGTCCAATTGCCTTATTCCCGGCACCACTTTTATCGTGCCTCTCATGATTGGACGGATAGAGGAACACAAACTCTAGGTACCCGGGCATACAGCCCATTCATATGTAATCTTCGGCGTACAATAGCTTCAGATATAGCATTACCAATGGACGCTGTAACCATAGATGTCACACGTGTGGAGGTCGCTCTGCAATTACGCTTGGCTACAATAGCAATATATCGATCTTCCGCGGGGGTTGTAACCCTTGGGAGACCGCCTTCGGACAACTGTCGGTGTGGTTTGGAATTGTTTCCATAAACGTGAAATTACAGAATGATGAACGCCGAAGAAAAGAGCAACATCTGTGATCGACTATCCTGCTTCAATGCGCCCCACAGCACGCCAGCGTTTAGAATCAATCTTCCATTCGTTTTCTGGAAGTCATAGAAACACGTATGTCTTGAAAACAAATTGTACGAAAGTTTTAAACACCTTCTATCAGCACTTACAATCAACTTCTGTAACCCTTCATAAAGCTGGCTTCTTATAAGTGTGCCCTTTTTGCATATTTCTTGACATGAAAGCACGATTGGCTGTTACCTAACATATTTGCATACTTCCATCTACCTCTACAGCGAATTGCATCCTCTTCAATTCTGATTGGCTTCCGGAAATTAGCATTTTTTTGCCGTGCTTAACTTTTGGAAGTGAGTGTATTACAATAAACCATCGAATCTCATCCACTGTGCCGCGGCACTTTTGTGTGCCGACAAATATTTTTTTTAATTGTTAATTATACTGTGAGGGAAAAAAAATTCAAAACCAAATTATTGGGGCATTTTATAGAAATAAGCTATTCATAAAATTGTTATTGACAATTTGAAAACACTAAAGGTGAGAGTTATTCATTACTTGTCAAATTAAGGAATGGAAAAATTTGATTGGGTTCGTAATCCATTTGTGATAACGAATACTTCTGCATTTGAATTAACTTTAATGAAGAGGAAGAACTGATTTCACTCTGTAATAATCGAGTTTTAATTTCAAAACATTCGAAAGAATCAATTAATTCTTATTTGATTAAAATTAGTGATGATTATCCCAAAATAGCCGAAAAAGCTTTAAAAATATGGTTGCAATTTTTCTCATCTTATTTGTGTGAATTCGATTTTAAGCACTAACAGATATAAAAATGAAAAAAAAAAGGATCGATATTTTTAAATATAGATGACGAAATAAGATTAATATTATCATTTGTATAGCCAAATATAAACGAAATTATCAAAAATCATCAAGCTCTAATTTCGCATTAAATATATTCTCATACTTAATTTGCAATTAATTACACAAAAAAACATTTCGTTGTCTTTGTCGTAGATATTTTATTTAGCATTGAAAATTAGTATCAAAACTATTTTACATAGTGTATTATAGATGAGTAAAATTCTTTTAAACTTATTTTATTGTTAGTGTACCGCCAAATTTTGAAATTGTCAAAAGTGTACCACAACAAAAGAAAGGTGGAGAATCACTGCAATAAACATTTATAAAAAAACAAGAAAAATTTAATTTTTACTTCCTGACACTTGAAATCTTTTGAATGCTACTCTATTTTTATTTCAGGAGAAACTTTCTAGTTTTATTATATATATTGAGTTTTAATAAATTGCGCGGGCCGCAAAAATGTTCGTTGTGGGCTTCATGCGGCCCGTGGCTGTGAGTTTGGCACTCCTGATGTACTGGGTCATTAATATTTTCCACCCGAGTTTCGAATTACTATGACAAAAAAATCACTTAACATGAATTCAGCAAGAAAAAGGAACATTTGAAACAATACAGAAACACAATTCAAGTTTTATTTAAATACTCCACACGTGTTCTATGTATGAAACTTTTTTTGGTTTCACGACATACACCAATGCGTTAGTCCAGTTCCTGTGAGACTATTGGTACTATTAACGTTAGTGATAGCATGTGTTATCCTTTCATGCAGTTCTGTTGTATCACGCTCAAAAGATGGTAGGAAAACTTGGTCTTGTGTAAAAGAACAATTTTTCAAATGATAGATAACGAGGACAGAATAACACGTTCTGTCAATAACGTTAATAGTACTATGCTGAGTATATTGTGGCAGGAACTGGACTATCGCATTGAAGTATGCTATGTAACCACTGTTTCTCACATAGAAAATCTGAAAAGCATGCAAACAAAAAAAACTTAAATTTTTCTAAATTCTTCCAAATCCTTTTTTTTTCTTTCGCTTTATTCTTTTTAGTTTTTTACTATATTGCTTCTAAACATGGAAGGGAATTATGAATAACTCTGCATTTGGATTTGAAAATTCAAAGTGTAAGATTGGGGATTTTGTCTTCCACTAAGTAACCAGTAAATTATCTTACGTGTTTTGAGATTTAATTTAAAGCATACGATTGCATTTGAATGCATTATCAAATCTCTTTTTTACTTGCACATACCTTAGACACATGGGGGGGGGATGTTATTTAGGTTGCTAAAATGGCTAAGGAAACTTCCATGCTTGAAAATTTATATTAAATGGAAAAACTAATATTTTGATCAAATATACAATCTCCAGATCATAGCAAATTGAAAAGAAATGATTTAGAATTCTCTTTTTTCCCCTTATATTTAATCCGCCTTTGAGAAGACGTCGAAAGAGACGACAATAGCAAATCCATCTGCCCCAGAGACAAATCCCTTTTCTGTATCGTAAAATAAGTCTTCACAGGCAAAAGAAAGAATCATAAATCTTTGTAATTTATAAAGTGCTTAAATGTGTGAAAAAATTACTATTGTGACATTTATTTCTTTTGTAATTCATCCAACAAAGGGATTTCTATGAAGGTTTTGAACCAAAAAAGGGGATTTTTTTGCTGGTTATACTAGGAATAGTTATGATGAGATTGAAAGATGGAATTTGGACTATTATTTACTTTATAATGATAAAATGATAGGCTTTACCATTTGGGGATCTTCTTTATATATATAAGATTTTCTACGCTAAAATACTGTCTTTAAAAATTGCTTAAACTATCTTGAAGTATTAAAATGATGTATTTCAAAAGGTACTAAGAAAATTATACTTGCATTCGAGTTACATTTAGGAATTAATAATGAATAATAAATGATAGTAAGGTTTATTTATTTAAAAAAAAATAATGTTACCCACAATTTCGATGAGTTTCTAATGTCTCATAGATGGTTTCTTCTGTATTACTGTGCTACTTTCAATTAAAATCCTTGAAAATGTTATTGTTACAGTATACATACTATGGATGACTTGATTTTGTATTATCATTGTCTAAAATCAAAAGTTTGTAACTTTGTACAAGGTGTCATCAAGCTTCTAAACTTTATTTCACTTACACATTTACAAAAAGAAATGTCTAAGAATGGGAAGAAAGCAAAAATGAAGGAATTCAAAAAAGAACCAGTTACTCTTGTTTTTTTATATCATAAGTTCTATATAGGACCCATTTACTACCAACTACGAGATATCTCGTAGCAAGCGTGTGTACCGAAACTGCCAACTACGAGATATTTCGTAGTGTGTGCTGCTATTTTAGACTGATTATATATTTCCATTTGAGTTAGGATTTATTAGAAGGGATGAATGAAAAAATTTATATAGTGCAAAAAATATATTAATTACTAATTTTACTATGAAAATTGTAACTTAGACGATTAGATTGTAACAAATATATATGTACGAATTTATTATTAAAATTTTTAAACAAATATTGATGGCTGTGTATGATGAGCTTTAAAGCAAGGATCAATGCGACGTGCTGCGTTCTTACGATACACATGACTAAAATACCTAATTCAGCGTCTCTCAAACTATGGGGCGTGCCCCCCCCAGGGAGGCATGATAACCCTACAAAGGGGGCGCGAGTGTATCAAAAAATCAAAAATAGAAGATTTTTTAAAAAAATTATGAATTTCCTGAAAATAAGCATAACAAAATACATTCTGAGAAAGTAAATAAAAAATACACATTTACACTAATATAATTCAATATATTTGATAATAAATTTTTCAATAGTAAACGAAGAGCAATTTACACTAATTACCATGGGATTGTCATACACAAAAATTATATTCAAAATTTAATATTTATCTTGACAATTTTTTGCAGTTCAGATGATGAAATTACTGTAAGCATCTTTATTCCGCTCAATCCGTTACTATAATATTTCCCCAGCTGGTTTTATAGTTGTAAGGCAACTCATTAAATCCATCATCAAATTCTTTCATAGCCAGATACAACAGGATAAAAGACTACTAATCTGAACTTAAAAATATGGACATAAATTATTTCTCTGACAAATAGAACTAAATACACTACTCCCAATGAAGTTCTCGTTGAAAGAGGAATGACATACCCAAGCTCATCTGCCTTCCTTCATCCATCAACACCTGTTACTACACGGTTAGTATCAAATTACGTTATTATTGCATTCAATACAATGTTATTGCATGAGGGGGCGATGAAAACTATGATAGAAAATTGGGTCGCAAATACTGAAAGTTTTAGAACGACTGACCTAATCTACTTACGTTTTCTTTCTTTCTTTCTTTTTGCTTTGTATTCATTCGACATGCTTTTGTAGGCATCTTTTTTGTTTCTGTGGAAGGAAGATGTAAGTAATGAAAACCGCAGTTGTATTTGAATTAAAGTTGCTGCTTTCTCCTGATCATCATCAAATAATTGCATAATTACTGATTCCCTAAATCAGGGGTACTCAACCTTTTCTTTTGCCGGGCTGCATACATAAGTTCGCTATTTCACGCGGGCCGTATACATATGATGACTATTTCACGCAGGCCGCCACATAAAGGTTAATTTAGGGGGGTAGATAAATGCCTTAAGACAAAATAACATAGAAAATTTAAAATGTGGAATTGATCAAAATATTTAAATTTCTATTTTGCTTTTTTTTTATTATTATTTAAAAATATATTTATTTTTTATTTTTGTCACTGAATTTTCCTAAAATGGAAGCATTTAAGAATCCCTCTTTCACAATGTCTGCATCAATAAACGGCTTCATATTATTACCAATGATATAACGAATTTTATAAGGTACCTTTGTTATCTCTGGGATATTACCACTGACAAAACTTTTCTGCTGTAAAGAGTATTCAAGAAAAGCTACTTATATCATTTCTTAAAATATATCTTCGAGAAAAAGTGTCATTGAACAGATTCTGTTAATTGGTATTTTTTAAATACACTTTCATGACAAATCAAACAATTACTGAACCATGCTTGATTTTCACTACAAAATAGTCAACTTCCCAGTCGTTTTGAAACAATCTATTTTCTTGAAATATTTTTTGCTTGCAAGATATGAATTGTAGTTAAAAATTAGTTCCACTCATAAAATGGTCGCTAATCCACTGTTATCCGTTATCACTAATCAGAAAAAAAATACCAATACGCACCCATTCGACATCAACAGCCTGAAGCAAAATTTATATATTTGATTTTTTAACAAAGAATTTTTCCACCAAATTTTAATAAATAAATTAATTTCTCAGAGCAATGGGCCATGACCAGGCGACTTAAAAAGGTTCGGTGGGCCGCAGGTACAATGTTATCGCTCTTCTAAATTGACGCATTCTCATCTTTTTATTCCATTGATATCTTTGGTTATAGAACTTGTATGCATTCTGCAGAGAAATTTCGAAGTAGGGAAGAGCGATTTTATTGTATCGGCAAATAGTTTTTCTGTGTTCTACTGATTATTACTTATCAGTTTCTTTTTATTATTCTACAACTCTTTGTAACTACCTTGGCTTTATAAGTTTTCCCCAGAAATAATCATTGCACGTCTGCATGAAAATCTGACATAACTCTACACATCTGCCTGTAGCCAGATGAAATAAGGAGACGAACTTGTAAATTCACACAAAACGAAATGAAAATCTTTGTATATGAAGATTTCTATATATAAAAAAAAACACTACAAAATAACTCGTACAGGAATTCAGCACAGGAATCTTATTTAGTGGTGCCAGCAACAAGTTATTTCGTAGTGTTTTTTATTCAGTAAAAATTGTATGAGACATTTACATGTCATCGTAATGTACTCTGTTGTGTTGTTGTTTCAAATCCCCTTGAAGCAGGAAAACCTACACCTAGTCCTTTTGACCTTTCCGCAAAAGAATGTCACAAACCAGGTCTTGATCTTCAAACTGTCCTAAGGAAATGACCCAGCAGTCCAGAAGATGAGCTGGAGAAGCAGGGAGAAAGCATTGGCAGGTAAATAAAATCTTTACCCCCTGCACAAAGGTCATACTACGCAGGTGACCCCTTGTAAGACGTGCCAAGGCTGTCTAAAGAGCCCTGGATTTCCTGCTCTGTAGAGATAATCCACGACTCTTAGCTGCGTACCAGTGGTGAGCGGTAGGGTTTTGCCAAATCAAATTCATTTTAGCTTTGTGGAGGGAATGAATTTCGGAATGTCTCAAGGCAGAGTAACTGATGTTAAGGAGATCACAACCCTACCAGCCAGCTCATCAGCTGCCTCGTTCCCAGGCACACCCCCATGCGATTGTATCCACTGAAGACACACTTGTTTCCTCTGACTAAGCCTAGCCAATTTGGATATAATATCTTGACCGATGCTATCCATAATCTTTGGCCAATTCTTCAAATATTGGATGGACTATATATATGTTATTGCAATATTATAACAATAATTTAATATCATAATATTTTGTAAAATTTCATGTTTTCTTTAAAATAAAATCTTGGCACACAGGAAAAATCCTCTAAATTTGCCTGATATTTAAGTAGCATCTAATTAATTTTGAAATAATTAGGGTATCTGGAGTGACATCTGAACAGAATATAACATATTTCACCTTGTGTATAGTAATGAATGGATCAACAATACATATATCAAAATTGAAGATTACATTTGTATCTGATACCCATCAAACTTCTTTTACTGTAAACTTTCAGAGGTATAATTTTATTGAAAAATCATCCACAGAATATGATTTGCTAATCTGTTTTTTTTTTCTTTTTTCAATTGGTACTATTTTTAGCTCACACTCTCTTTACATTTATATATTTACCTTGTTCAAATTTTTAATTGTTTAAAAAATACTTTCTATTCATCCAATCATGTTCAAATATTGTTTTAAAATTCTAGTGTATGACCCTTGATGTTAATACAGTTTTTTCAATTATTAATTCATTAATTAAATTTTATTTCTTAATTTTAAATTTATTCTACGTTACTTCCGTCGTAGTTACAATTAGCTGCGCCAGTACGTTTTTCTAATAAAGTAAGAATTGACGTTAAAAATTTTTTATATTACGTGTTTCAATTTTAAAGCTGCATGGACTTATTTAAAAAATGTCAGAAGAATCAAACAGACGTAATATTTGATACATACTAATAGCATGGTAGGATGGCTAAAAATTAATATATACAGGGTGCCTTTCAAAATTCTACGCCAAGCAAACATAAGGTGAAAGGAGTCATACCTATTCTGGAAAAAATAAAACAAAGAATTTCTCTATAAATTGGTTAATTGATAGCTAGTATATTTATGGAAATGTGGAATTTTGGCTACCTCCATCGTAATATTAGGTACTGTGACCACAAATTTTACAATGTTTGTTTTTATGGACGTGATCTTACATATAACCGTGCTATTAATCACAATCACAAGTGGAGCAAAAAATCAACGTATATTTGTCTGCTAAAAAAATGTCACCTAAATTTGATTTTTTGAATTCAACAGCTTTATAGAACTTTCAAAAAGTTTTAATTTCATTATTTTAATGGAATATAATAAAATAAAATGTATTTAAAAATATATATTTTAAATTAAAAGAGTTATAACATTTTCTTTTTTTAACATACATGAAAATAAGTGTAAAAGAAAATACTATGTATAGTTATAGCCTCTTTTCACATTTCATCTTTAGAAATTGCTGATTACCGTACATTTTAAAATAAATGTTCTAGTATTTTCTTAGATAACTTACAAAACGGAAGAAAAATCCCTAATGTATAGTTCCGCCCAGAAAGTGAATTTCAAAAACTTACTTTCCAAAAAAGACCATCGAATAGCACAGGAATCGGAAAACACCAAAAGGGTACGAAAAAAATCTTAAAAGTCCTTCCCCCTTTGACAGTTGGGAACGATGGAAGAAAAACCCCAAAGCATTTACAAAAGACAAAAGAATAAGAAGAAAAAAAGAGCTACACAACGACGCAAAGACCAGAACTTCTAGTAAAATGAAGTTACTCAAACTGACATAATCAACTTCACAAAGAAAAGCACTTGCGACGGTGGCGTTGGTGTAAGAAAATAAAATTGAAAAAAAGAAAGAAATCTAAAATTTCAACCCTGAAAATTCAGAGGCAGACATTTCTAACCATTCATTTCCCATAGGGCATCAAAATTCCGGAGCAGGTGACTTTTTTTCCCTCCTTCTTTCTCATGAAGAGTAAAAAATTTTCCCTCTTTTCACGATTCCAAGAGTTTCACAATTTCCCTCTTTTTTTCCCTTTCATCCCTCAAATCACCTGTCAAAAACAGCCGTCGCAAAAATTTCTCTTAGAGATCAACTTTTTATGCTTTTTTTCTTTTATTTTAAGATTTTTATTTTACTTTCCACCCCTAAACCCCCTTTTCACTTTTCTATACATTTTGGTCCTTCTATCTAAAGCTAGAAACAGAAAAAAATTTTATATTTTATTTCACCATTTTTATATTGAAGCTATTGTTCTCCCTACAGTTCTACCTTTCTCTGCCGCTTGAATTGTCACAGAAGAACTATATAAAGCTATTGGAAAGGCTTCTTTTCCCTTTCTCTTTCTCGCTTGCTCCTTTTTTTTATTTTATTTTACTCATATTCATTTTTCCCGATGCATGGGTCGGTCATTTGAATTTCAACTGTGATTTATACATTCTTTATTTTATGTCAGGTGGTATTGTCGGATTGGAAGCCAGTCAGGCGATTTCTACGCGGTTTTCAACCTGAGTTTGTCAGAGAGTTTTTAAAAAATTTATTTTTGCTCTATTTTATCTAATATTGATTCTAGAAAGCTACAAAATGTAAGGACTAGAACTAATTTTTAAAAGACTTATTTCGAACTCTAAATATCGATAGTTAAATTCATGGAGGATTTGTTAAGTAATTTTTATTTTGGATTTTGATATGATTTTATTTAAACAGATTTCTCTCTTACAGCCCAAAATAATTATTTTCAGAAAAAGAACTATAAAAACAAGACTAAAATATAGCAATTAATGAAATGAAATATATATTGAGTATTCCTAAATTTGGAGCTAACATTAAAGCTGTAATACAACACATTACAATATTATAACATATTAAAAATGTGTAATGTACAATACATCAAAAAATATTTATGTTAAATAAAAATAAATTTCAGCATGTTGATATCTACAATACAGTAATAATTCGAATGCGAAAAACTATCCATATCATTTATAGCTCTTTTTGTGCAATTTTGATTGTCAGGTAATCCTTATGTGAAACAAATCTGGGTGCATAAATTATTTTATCAGTTAATACGTTTAATCCCTAAAGAGATTGGTTTTACTGCTTATTTAACAACGGAACGTATACATTAAGTTACATATACGTATATACAAGTATGTAGTAAAAATCTCGTATTCAAGAGATTCTCGCTTTTTATATTACAATAAGTGCACGTATTAGTGTGTGTGAAAAGCATGCTCTCTCTTAGTAGAAGTGACCTGTTGCATTGACCCAGTAAATTCGAGCACATATTCTTGACTTCATCTTTCCACCACACTTTTATATTATTAGTTATTATGTGTTCTTTTGTCGCACGGTCCATCTTACCTAAGTGATTCTCCAAAATATTCCACAAGTTTTCTTTGATATAAACTCTGTTGTTTCTAGTCCAATCAAGCACATTAGCTTCATTTTTCAGATTGAAAGTCTTACCATTTTCAAATTATGACAAGGGGTAAGTTATATTGAAATGTGCCTGGAAAAGTTTGCATGAATCGAACAAACCTACGTTGCAAAATTTCTATATACTTGGATGAACTCATCTACCTGGAAAGGAAGTGTACTAAGTTTCTAGTGCCATTTGTCTCAAAAACTTCCAAAGCATCTGTTTTAGAGAATGTTTGACAGTTGGTCTCATTTCTCAGTTCAGCTTCACTTAGTATCACAAAAATTTACTTTTTAGCCCTGCAGATTTATATGATTTTAATCACTGAAAATTACCTTCTTTCAATGCTCAGCATTGCATAAAATATATTTTTTTGCCTATGGTAAACGTTTCCCCTTCATTTTAGGGGGGTGGGGGGGAAGATGCTTTCATTTTTCTGTATTGCCAGAAAAATGAAAGTAACATCAAAATCTGTTGCCAATAAATTTCTTCTAAACACTAAGCAGGTTTTCTTACGATTTACACTCTTAGAATTTTTTAACAGTTCTTAGATTATTTTTTCATTTCCGTCCACACACATTTTAACTTTTTTTAGGGGGGGGGCGGTGACTATGAACCGGATTCTATTAACGTTTTCTCAATTTTCTTAACACACTTAATTAGCCTACACCAACTACAGAAGATTAGTTTCACTCTCACATAAGTGTGATCTTTCAGAGCAATAATGTGTTTGCGTGCTTCCTCGGAGTAATTTCCAATTTTAAACATACAAATGTAACAAATGTTATGTAAAGAGTTAAAACTAACACCCACGAATTGCATTCAAATCTCACTGGCTTAGCTCTCAAATGTGGCTATGAAACTGTTTTGGTACTGTCCAAGTACCACCTCAAGGCAGATAAAACCAGTTTTTGGCACTTTCAGGAAGTTTATGGAGGTTCACAACAATTAACAATACAAAATGGTTGTCCCAATTAATTTGCTCTGTATAGTATATCTTACTTTCACACAAACTAGGAATAGCTTGAAAGCAAAATAAAAAAATATCAACAACATATAATAATTTAAATTCTAAGAAATTTATTTTAAATTTTGAATTTTTTTTCCCGTTTGGTCCGGTAGGATAAAAAATTTAAATCGAGAAAAATTTAGAAAAAAATACTTTTTTATTGCTTTTTTTTGCTGTGATTTATTTTTAGTAAAGCTCAAACAAACTTCTATTTAATTTGGCAAATATTCGATTACAAATATATTAATTTTGATATTTTCTCATAGTTTTTTCTTATTCTCATTTATTATATGAAAGTGGTTAAAAACTGAACCAAAATGCCTCACTGGTATTTGTAAAAATGAAAGAAATTTTGAGAATGAATTGAATATACGGTATTGTCTTATTATATCAAATCAGAAGAAAAGGAAATTATTTAAATGAAATATATTTTCTTTAAAGGAGTTAAATGCGCGCAGGTTAAATACAAAGCATCAATGATGCGATACATATGTCTTTAATTATGAGAAACATATTGAATTCAACTTTTTTTCCCCTGTGAAACCAGTTTCGACTTGAGATTTACAAACATTGATATCTGAAGATGAAGGGCTTTGATATTTATTATTTCGCTGAAGATTACTTTGCATTCCTTTTTCAATACCCTTACGTATTTCAAAAAGATAAATTCACCATGTTAGATTGCAAACCCATAACGCACAGAACAGATTGAAATCAAATAAAACATCCGTAATCAGAATCCTTCTTTTCTCATATGTGTAGTACACATTGCGAATATGCAATGTTCCATCTTTCAATATATTTCAAAAAGCATTCCCAAGAAAAGCGGGAACGTTTTTTTTTCTTTCCCTTTCCGATTTTTATCTTAAAGGAATGCAAATTCAAGAAATACGCTTTTCTTCCCTCGAAATATTTCTGCCTTTCAGTGCGAAGATAAAAGTAAGGAAAGAAAAGTAACCATCTCATTTAGAACATCGAGAATCTCATTTTTTGTTTATTTCTTCCCTGTGGCTAGATACTCTCAACCATCTCTCTCCTCCCCAAGTACGAGAATAGTGGAATCCTTGATTGCAACATGTAAATTAAGTTAACCTACCTTTTTTCCTCTCTTCTTGTTCACCAAGCGAAAAGAAAAATTCTAAAAATTTGTTTGTTTTTTGGGGGAAGAATAAATCTTATTTGTTTCATGAAAAAGTTCAGGGTCAGCACAGTGGTGGAATGCTAATGAAGTTTTCTGAAGAGGAGAGATGTATCAATTCTTTCCCTTTGTATTGACATCAAGGAGTCAGTAGAAACATTTGATTTTAAATAAGCAAAGCAGTTTTTTACCGTCTAGTTTGTATTTTTAAAAAAATAACAATTTTCGGAAAGCAATAACAAGGGATAATGTATGCAATACTTTTCTCTCTGACACCGCCATTCTTTTCTATTTTTCTTAGTATGTGTGGTTATTTCTTTTTCTTTTTCCTATTTAATATTTATGCTGGATTTGTAATTCAAAAAGCCATTTATTTCCGAGCCTGTTTTCAACAAAAAGAAGTGAAGAATGTCTACAATTTTCAATCAAAGTATTATTTCAAGTTTCTAATCAAGCATGTATTACACGAAAGCGTTTCTCAAATCAAATTCTTCCTTGACAGCAGATTTTAAATTGCCTAATCAAAATCACATTTGGGAGATTCGTTTCGTCAAGAAACAGCAGAATGAAAAAATTGGGTTACATACCATAAGAATCGAACACAGCAAAAACTTAAATTGAATCTGAAATTCTGAAACAGAAATATTTAATGCAAAAAGGAAATTATTTGCTTTATTATATATTCGCTAGTTCATAAAGATATATTTGCATTTCTGTCATTTGAAACATATCAGATTTATGTTTACGTTTCAGTTTTTATTGTAAATATACGAAAGACCAATTGTCTAATTTTTGTGTCTATAATTTTAATATTAATTTTTAAGACATATCGGATTGAAATATATTCATCAAGATGTTCGTTTTTCAGTGCCATTATTTACAAAGACAGATTTTCTCAGCAGCGTAATTATTTACATATTTTGCCCATAAAAAGATTATTTTTAGATAAAAGTTGTATCAACTCAGCTGTAGCATTGGTGTTGAAAATTGATAAATTCGATATTATTAGTTAATCATATTTCATTACAGCTTGTAAAATCAAGGGTGTGGTTTGATTTTAAGGGGACATGGTACGATTTAAGCAAAAAATTTTAATTTAAGGATTTTCAAAAGTTTTTGGTTGCCTCCTATGTGTGTATACTATGTGAAACAGATTTTTTGCTCTAAATTTCATAAAAAGCTAGCCAACTAAATTTTTAAGGAGAAAGCTTAAAATTTGTGAAGTGATTTTATACTCTTCCTACAAAAATTTACATACACGCATGAATTTTGATTTACAAGTACATCAAACTATGCTTAACAAAAGTTGGTATGGGTTTAGCGATAACATGATTGGTATTTGTACAATACTTCTTTTTATGAATGCTTATTGAAAATTCTTTAAAAAATGTACAAATTCTGAGTTCAATTATTTTTAAAAAAATAAGTATTTCTTTGATTCACAAAAATGCATGCCAACTTTTCTTACATGTACTATTAGCAATAGGTAAAAAAAATTCAAAACATTAGGCACAACAGTAAAAAGCCCTAGCATTTTAAATGAAGACAAACTACTTATTTTATCTTTCCGCGATAAGTAAGTTTAAAGTTTTGATTTGCCAAAGGGATGTGAATAAAAACAAATGCAAAAACTATCATAATTCTGTGATTTTTTTAAGTTTAGAGCTTTCAAATTTTGTCAGGTTATAGAAAAGTATATAAGGAATAATTTAAGCTAAAAAAATTAAATTTGATTTTTCGACCGATTTTTGTCAATTTAATCGTACTATGTCCACACCGTGTAACATATCTGTATTCTATAGTGAAATATAATGCCCTAAAGAAGTATTTTATTAAGCCATTATAAGAGATTTAATTATTCGATTACCTTATAACGTCGTACTACAAATCAACACGAAAATTATTGTTGACAGACTTTGTAAATTTGAACCTCAATTTAATGGCGGGAATGTGAGCCAGCACCTATCATGCCATTTTATAAGAAAGTACTCATTTGCTTATAATATACTGTATGTTGCGTGTTTTATAATATAGATTTCTTATTTTAAACTACACAGCAACAACAACAACAACAAAAACAATAAGTTTTATTGTACTGCTTGAGTAATTTTCTATGCACTCTCTTACTGAAAATTTTAGTTCAATATTAGTAAAAGAAAAACAATATTCTAACAAGAAAAAAAGTGACAAAAAATCATAATGCTTCTCCATTACTAAAAGTATGAATCCAATGCGCAATTAAAGCACACTTCATTTATTACAGTTTCTTTACTTTATGAATTAATTAATTTTTACATTAAATTCAATAAAAGATATTAAAAATCGCAATAAAACAAAATCTGTTATACCATACGTCATAAGCCTTCAAACTTTTTGGACTCACGGAACTCTTAGAACTATGAGTGATGATAGGTTTTAGGTACTTGGGGTTATATAAATTTCATAGATAACTTGAATCTATTTTGCACACACAGTTGTAATTTTCTTTTCGATTTTTATTGGGACTTATGGAGTCCCTTGGAATCTCTTGTGGAACCCCGGGTTTCACTTTTCCGGTTTTTCTTGAGGAACACAGTTTTAAGACCACTGTTCTATAGGAATACACATATCATATAGAAATAAGAGGGACATATCCAAAATTTAATTATAAGGATCTAATTTTCCAAGGCTTAAAATTATGTATAACATGAAATAGACGATTATTTTTAGAACATTATATCTGATGATTTTAGTATTTTTGTGAGCAATGAAAGGAGAGAAGAGTATATGAGATATGTATATATAATGTTGATAAGTAAATAAAGCATTAGTATATCAGAATGAAGCCTTAGTTATTGTTAACTTCTTCGACAAATATGAATTTCCACCTTATTGAATTGCAAAGTTTGCCTCTTCCTCAACATATATAGATATCTTCTCATTGTGAATGCGGCTAAAGAATCTAAATATCATTCTGAATGACATATAATTTCCAATAACCGCTATCACACCCGCAGCATCATATCAAATCCATTCAAATCAAATATTCCCTTGGAACGTATCCTTATTCTATCTATTTTCAATTCTCCTGGGTCGAAAACTCATCACAAATCCACCGATTGAAACTTTGTGAAGTTCCCACTTTTCAGGATAATATTTTGCTATAATCCCTCCTCTCCCGAGACCCTGTGTGGGTTGTGTATTTCATCCCCCAGCACCCCCGCTAAGCGATATTTATTACTGTGGGGAGGACGAGCGCGTTAAGGAAATTAATGCCACGTTCGAGTCGGGATGTTTGTCAGCTTCCTCATAAACTATTCAGATGATTCTTCTCACGGAATCATCAAAATGCGTGCACATTGTTTGAACGACCCCAGGTACGGTTGCAGATCCTTTTAGGAAATGGAATTCGTGTTTTAGTGTTTGCTACACAACTCACGTTTCTTCATTTGCATGTAATAGACATCGCTTTAATGGGCTTCAAATTAATGGCTGCAACTCTGAACTGTGTCAAGAGGAAGCTAAAGAGGTGAAGAGGAATTTTAAACTAGAGTGGTTAATAATTTTAATAGCTTTTAGAGCAGTTAGCATTTTTCTACTTTACTACGAAATTGTTGGGGCTCTAGAACACAGTCGATACCGTGCCTGAATTTGAAATATTTTGCTCTTTGATTTTTGTACTCATAAAGAGATGATATTTATCACGAGTGGCTGTAAAAGCTAAATTATGGCAATTATTCTCATAAGCGTTGCATTTAATTGTTATTTTAGTTTTTGTTCTTTTTTAAATAAAGACTGATATACTTTATAGACGTCTTTTTTTTTAAAAAATATTTTGGAACAATAGCACTATTTAGTAGATTTGAATGGGATACATGTGTTCTTTGCATTGGATTTTTTTTCTGAACAAAAAAATGTCTTCTGATAGATTAAAATAAAATTCATGATTGAATGTTTATTGAAGTGGCACTATAATAAAACACAAGATCTATCGGTGAGGAACCTCGTAATTTTGAACCTTAGTCAAATAATAAGAATGACAACTGATCAGCCAATAAGTTATTAAAACAAGATGCAATAAAATAAATTTTTGCATCAGTTTTGTTACTAATATATTTAGTCACTTATGTTTGGATTGATTTTTCTAATCTAGCCATATGTAACAACATGTTTAGTCACATGATTTTAAGGACGATATCCGTGTTTATTGCATTTTAAATTTGCCCCAAAACTTTTTTAGCTACAAAATATCAAAGCATTTGAAATAAATGATATTTTAAGGACAGTTTTTTACCCTTTTTATTTATTTATGGGTAACATAAAATCAATTTTTTGTTTCCGCCTAATATTTTATTTGCTGATAGTACTTGCGTGACGGCTGTAAATTTCATGAGCACATTAGAATCTTGGCATTGTGTAGTTTTGTCAGTAATATACACTTTATGTATGACATATTAAAATATATTTCTGAGCAGGACATTTAAAATATAAGTCAGATACGACAGAGGCTAGGTATAGTTTTAACATATAAAGTTTATCATGCTGATGAAATTTTCACTGGCAAAAATCTCTGACCTTCTCAAAATTTTACATTAGATCTAAATGTTTAGAGACTTTTCTATATTTAGAGATTAAAATTATTTATTTAGAGGCTTCCCTAAATTTAATATTTTCAAAGGTGTGGCCTTAATATACTTCTTCAACATTAATCTTGGGCTCGCCAAATCTATTATTCAAAAGTAATTAATAATTTCAAGAACATAGAGCATCAATGAGAAAAATGCTTTCCATAAAATTCCATTATGTGACATTTTCACATTTCTTATCAGCAAAACTTTTTCCAAACCTATATAAGTTCAGGAAATTTAGTTGCGAATAACACTTATAAATGAACCATATGGTAGAATAATTATTTAACGTTTCTGCAGGCGTGGTCTTACTAAATTTGATTAATGTCCAACGTTACAAGGAATATTTAAAATTTAACTTTCTGTTACATTACTTACTTTTCATTTAATATAATGTATGGACAAAAGTTCCCTACAAAATATGTATCAAAATTACATCTATATTTGTTTTTATATTCACATTAATTTTCGACACAAATTCTTAAGATTAATGCTCAAAAATATGCTAAATTTTAGACCCGACTTTATTCTCTCAAATTTTTCTAACTAACTCATCTCATTATAAATTGTTTTTAAATAGCTATATATGTATCTTATGTAATGAAAAAATAGACAAATGCTTAAAAATTTAAAAATGTGATACGGCTGTAAATATTGATGAAAATGAACATAAATATACCTGCAAAATGTAATATCTAAAATATAAAAAAAATATGAAAATGCTTGTTTAGAAAGATTCATTTTGAAATTTAAAATTTATTTAATCATTGATTCTGCTGCTAAATTAGATAAATTTATGTGTTTTTATTTTTAAAAGTAAATGAATAAATGATACTACCAAAACGTTTTATTAAAAAAGAATATTTATAATTTTGTAAATTATTTGCATTAATCAGTATTTCAAATAACTTATTTCTTAATGTTCACATACAAAAAAAAGCTAGAAATATTTTTTTGCTATATACAAGAATACTTTTATTCTTAATAGAAATAAATCAAAATTTCTCATTTAATTAATATTTACAATTTCAAATCTTTTGAGAGGTCATAAAATTGTTTTATTTAAAACCATATTTGAATATTTTCATGAGCAGATAGGAATTAAACAGAAAAGCAGTAAGTCGAAAATTTAACCTAGAGGAAAATTATACAAATAAACTTCAATATTTATTTTGCTTTTATTATGTCCGATAAACACGCGCACGAGGGATTATATTTAATTTTAAGCAACATAAGAACCATTTTATTGTATTTAGAATCAGTAATCATTATTTTGTATTTAGTATTTTCATAATGTTAAATCATAAGGAGTTGATTACACTTTCTTTGAACGCTTACCCAATTCCAAAGAAGGGCTCCACGATGGTCAGTCTGTCCCTCCTCAATGAGGCGCAAGGTCATTGACCAAAAGAGGACAGAGGGGATGAAAGCAGTTTGAAGGGGAGAGAATGACTCGTGACAAGGTGTTAACCACGAGTTTTTTTAATTGTATAAAAATCAAATCTTCGAATCGGAACTGAACCGAAAAGCGGGGGGGGGGATGTTATTTTGGTCCGAACGAGAGAGAGAAAATCGATTGAATCTAAAAAGATATCGGTTTTTTTCGGTTCGATTTATATATCTTAATTTTCATATTTTAAATAAAAAAAATAAATAAGCGTATTTTTTTCCATAATTATTGCAAGGTCTAGTGCACAATGTGATCGCGAAGTGACGAGGGTACACATAATCGACATAAGCATGAACCTAGTTGTCTAATGCAATTTTGGTAATGGATAACAATGCCAATGCACGCCGTTATCTGCTCACCACTAGGATCGTTCATGCTGGTTCATTGTCGTAATTCACATTGTTTACCGATTAAAAAAAGGAATAAAATCTTCTATAAATTTTGATAGAATTAAATTTTTTTGTTTATAATAGAATTGCATTTAACTAACTTTTATAATGACTTTTTTTTAAATTTTCGAGTGAAGTCCGAAAACTTTATATTTAACTCGTATTGTAACTTTATTTGTAATTATATAAATAAGGAAACATGACACTCATATTTATTTTTTTAAAAAAATAATGGATTGATAAAAATAAAAATATAATATGTGTTCTTTTACCACATTCATTCGCACTTTTATCAGTGGAATGCTATAACAATTCATACAATACCTCAAAAATATTTACTTATATTTACAAAATGAATTAGTGAATAAGCATACTATTGTTAAACTTTTATTTTATTTGGATTAGTTTCCACACGCATTTTGTCTCCCAGTGTCTGACATTAGTCTCAAATACAAATTTATAGAATTTTTGTTAGATATACGAAGCTACAACTACAATGTTAGTAGAAAACTTTTACATATTGCTAAAACCTCTATTTTCAGTATATTCACTTCAGGAAATTTTTAAATGCTATTATTGAATAACTTGGTATTAAATTTCCTGAATAGTCAAAAACTCATTTCGTATTAATGTCACCCATTCCAAGCGCTCTGTTCAATTTTAAAACACATATGCAGATAGCGTGCGCTAAAATGCAGGCAACTCAGAACCCCCACCGTCTCTTACACTGCTCATTAAAGTATTCCTTCCAGGAACGAAGTCTCCCATCATATTACATCCCCAATGCATAGCCCACTCCTCTGCCACCCAACACTCGAGCTAACTCTTCAATTAGCACTTTGCACGACAGTGACGGATGCAAGTGTACCATCCCATATACAGACCCTGTGCTTCACGAACGCGTACGAGCGTGCATAGATTAGCCACAATGCTTGATGTACAAGCACGCCACATCATTCCCTCACCCCTCTACTGCCCCGAGAACAGATTACGGCCATGTAACAATTACCTGAGCTTCGGAGTTATTTATTAAAACTGAGGGAGATTATATTGATTCGAGTGCACAGCCCTTGTAACTGGGAGAGATTAGAGGCAGAACGCGATGTTAAAGGGATTTATGGCTATTAGTATGCCCAAAATGATGTGGCCTATCTCAGAATTTTGAACAAGGTCAGTAGTTAGCGGTGATTTGGCGCGAGGTGGTGGGAGTGATTATGCTTTGGATCGGTTTATGCTTCGGTGGGATCTTTTCCAAAAATCAAAAGAAGCGTTTAAGCAGAAGTGAGCTACGTGTTGTCCACTTTTAAATTTGGTGTTAAATTTTGGTTTGTTGAATTTTCAGCAGTGAAAAAGGGGTTTTTTTTGTATGTTTTGAACCGTCAACTCAATATGCATGTTATACTACACTCACACAATACATTTGTATTAGAGAAAATATAATAATAATCTATTTGAATAAAGACGAGAAACTAGAATTTTTTCAGTTTTTTAAAGAGCTTTTTGTATAATAATTAGAAAGTGAAACTCAAACGAACACTTTCTCTCTAATAAAAATGTTACGGCATTGCTTTAAACTCCATATCTGTGATGGGTTTAGGTATTTATTATGTTGCTTTTTAGAGTTCAGAAGCAAAATATGCAACTTTTTAATAAAATACAAACTTATTTTTAATTTTATATGGTACAGTTCAAAAATTTTAACACATAACATATTTAATTAGGAAGATAGTGTGTTTTCTATTTCTAACTGTCTGTTTCCAACGCATGTTGAATCATGCTGTATAATCCACCTGAGTTATAAATTGTAGAGAAAAATTCTGCAAAAAATATAAAAATATATGTATTGATAACTGAATTTATTTGTCCTTAAGATTCAGGCCTTTTAGTCTTAAACTTACAGTAGTTCAAACAAATACTTCCAAACGTAAATCTGTGGTTATTTCATTTCATCTATATTACTCAAAATACTTAAACTAATCCGATATAAATATTTCAGTAATACTAATTTTTCTGATTTACAAGCGCAAATGAGTTAAAACATAAATAAATTTCTGGAGAGATAGAATATTTGCATTAAGTTTTATGTTAAAATTGTTAGGAATCTGAAAAAATGTAAGATACATATAGAACACCTGGGATGCACAAATCGTTATAGAGCAATGTATTACTGTTTTAACTTTTAATTCCTATTCTAACTACGTTGGATTTAAATAATTTAAAGCATTGAAGAAAAGTGATCCTTTATTTATTTTTAGTCCAGAATGAAATAAAATTTTATAAATGTGAAACAGAAACTTAAGCAAAATATTTTAGGAAAAAAACAATTACTTTTAGAAATGTGAAATTGAATGCTAATCTATATATATAAAATATACGTGTCACATTGTTTGTCCGCAATGGACTCCGAAACTACTCAATCGATCATAATATAATTTTGCATACTGTGTATCATTTCGTCCAACTTAAAACATAGGATAGTTTTTATTTCAATTAATCACGCCATAATTTTTTTATTGCCGGAAATGTGAAGAATCAAAAAAAAAAACGTTGCCAGATTCCCGTAAGGGAATAATCGCAAAATGTGGCATTGGTCATGTGTCTGTGGAAGCAGATATTGCAAACCAAAATGCACGAAAATAAAGTGCCTGGCGTATTTCGGGGTGTGGAATCCGATTTTCGAGTCAGTTTCCAAAATTAACCGTAACTTTGCCGGATAAAGCCGGCCGACCGTATTTTAGACACACCATAACAGGGGCTTACATTAAAAGCCTTGAATCGGGGAAACTTGGACCCTGGCGTACTTCAAAATGAATAATCCGAATCTGATATCCAATCTGAGAAATAACTGTAACTTTGTCGGATAATTCAGGACGACCATTTATTACGCAACCCGTGGCAAGAGCTTACCCTTAATGTCTTGGTGCGGGAAAAGTGCGTTTCTGTTGTAATACGGAATGGTGAACGCGAGTTTCAAATCGAATTTTAGAAATTCCTGTAACTTTGCCAGATAATGCCGGACGACCCTAATGCCCCTTCCAGGGACTGAACTTGCCGGCTCAGGGGAACAAAAGTAATTTCCAGTTGCATCTAGGGGCGGGAAACGATAATTTGAAATTATATTTCAAAAACTTCACTAAACTTGCCAGATATTGTCTGAATTAGATGAAAAGGCAAATGATTCGAGTCCCGCGTCCGGATTTTATCATGCCATTCATCACAAAAAGAAAATACCAATTCAAATTGTAATCCATCTTATAACTAAGTTATTTTTATATCATTTTATTGGAACATTTTATTCTTCGTGTTCATGCAATTGCAATTTTTCTTTTAATGGAATTGAACTTTTATTTAATTTTTCTTGAGTTTGAGTATTTCAATACAGTAAAAACAGGCAAACATTTGAGACTTTTTAAACGGAAAATACTTTAATCGAGAAAATATCACTGCTGATTAAAATATATAAAAAACAACTGAGAGTGGATTATAGTATGCAAGGAGCATGATCGCAGGGAAAATTTCTCTGTAGAATAGTTACTCAAACCTAAAAATATGTAGTTTTTGAGTTACTTCACAGACATTTTAAATACATATGAAAGTACAAGATTATAATCTGTTTTGAGTACTGAAAAATTCAGTGGCGGTAAAGGCGAATAATAGAATGTACTCCTTTACTACTAATAATAATAATAAAATAATAATGTTATTAATAAAGGAGAATATTGACCCCACAGAACAGTCAGGGTTTCGGCCCAGGTCGTACTTAGCATCAGTGAGGCTTTGGGTTCCCTAGAATTTTGCCCCTCCCCCATGATGCAGGGTGTATTTTTCACCACATGAAAAATTTATGAAGGTTGTTCCAAGAAAACTTTGTTGATGTAATGCTCAAGTTTAAACAGGGGGTGCCGACTACGGTGTCACCCACGCTACTTGATTAAATTACAAGGTTAAGTTAAATTACTTGACTAGGCTCAAAATGTCAAGGTCTGTCACCAAAAGCCTTCGTGTTGCTTAAAAGGACGACGCTACTTGAGAATCAAATCAAACTAAGATATGGATATTTCAGATAAAATGTCTTAATCTTTGCACAATTGAATCGCATATCAGAAAACTTTAAAAATAGCTATATAAATGTCAAGACAAATTTTCAGGAAAAAAACTTAGCGAAGAAACTCAAAATGAATGCTATTTTAAGATCATTGTAATATATTTCCTTTCAGAATGAATAACATCCTTGTGTTTGTGAATTAAACATTCAAATTATCCATACTCTATTGAGTAGAAACATCTTATAAATAAATAACATTTAAATAATATACGAATCAATTATTTATTTTAAAAAAATGCAGGACATTATTAAGATGTCTTATATAAATATAAAAGTCCTTTTCTAATTTGATTAAATCTCTAAAAAGCAATTGAATTACTTAAGTCTTTGAAACTTTTAAGGTATTCGAACATGTTCGAAGTACTTTTTAACAAAAAATCGTACTAAAACATTATAAATGCTCTTTTAGGACTCAATACCAATAAATATTACTATTTAACTATCAAAATTTAAAATAAATTACCTGAATGTTACAAAAATCATAATTATAAGTAAAATTTAGCAATATTTTTGAAAAACTTCAAAGCAGTTAGAGAAAAAGTAATAAACATATATTAGTAAAAGTATTACTAAAACAAATTAGATGCATTTATCTAGAAAACGTACTAAATTTTTAATTTTTTATTAAAATTTGAAACTTTTTGAGCTCATTGAGTAAACATTATAAGAAATGTTACATTTTTTATGAGACCATTATTTAAATAACAAGCCATAACTCAAGAAGTATTCATACAATAAGAAATATTTTAGTACATTCTCTTGAAATAACATAAATATCAGATTCAAACAGTTTTATAGAAATACATTCGTAATATTTTGAGTTATCAGACTCGCCATGATAGATTTTGAGCAATTTAAATGCCCATTCTGGTAGATCAAAAACCCACTTCCAGTTTTACTAAATTTATAAAATTGATTGTAACTTGGCCTTTAGGTAGTGTATAAACAAAACTAAGTATGTATCGTAAAGTCAAAAGAAAGCTCTATTCAATAAAATAAAAAACAAAAATATCTGCCTTGACTGAATTTGGTCATTTTCAACGTGTCCGGATACCTTAAAAGAATACATGAAAATTTTTCAATAACAATTATTATTACAATAAAAGATAAATCAATTATTTTAGTCTGTAATGCTATTAAAAAAGAATAATCAGTTCGTTCTCTTCTCTAATCCACAATATTTTTTTTAAAAAATCAAACTGAAAACTTTTATAAGGGTGGAATTCATATTCCCGCAGGCAGTTACAAACATATTAACAGTGAATCACCTTAACCATTTGACGAAATCGTCTGTTCAAATTATGAAAATAACGAGCTCTTCTAACTGTAAATGTTTATACATTCAGTTATATTTATACATTGTGTTAATGGTTAATCAAGAAGAATATTTAATTTTATTTTTTCACTAGCAAAACAATAATTAGACAAAAACAAAGTACCAAGAAATTTTAATAGCAAACTTCCTTTTAACCGTATTTCTTCATTTTATTCCTTCTTTTGACTGTAAAATATTTTTAGCAAGAATAGTACTTTCTGACCGAAACTTAAACCATAAATTTATTTTGAAAACAATAAATAATTATTTTTTAATGCTTTTCAATTAAAACGCAAAGCTGGCGACAAATATTTTGGGGAAATACTGCATGAAACAAGCACCACGCATTTAATCATTGAACAATCTTTTTGGCTAGAATTATCTAAGAGGTGCCTGATATACATACATTTAATAAACATGTTTTGTTAGATATTTTCAATGTATTTGCAATAATAGGAGGAAAAAATGAGATGTTTTATGTAGGCAATGACATCTATATATTAAGCGATACGCCAAACTAAGTAACTTTTTTTTCTTTTGAGATGTAAAGCAGAGAAAAGTTACATATCATGAACATATGTTTCCATTCACAAAAATAATTTAAATCTAATTGTTAAACCTGTTAAAATCAATATCAGTGTACTTTAAAATTAATGTCTGTCTTGCTGTAATATCACCTTAAAACATGAACGGAGAATGAATGCAAGAGATCGTTTAGAAATTGCTAATGCGAAAAACATGATGCACTATCAGGTGTTGATGTGAAACAGTATAAAAGGCAGATATATACTTTTTTATAATCGTAATACTGTCATTCGAAAATAATCTGCAAAGTAATTCGTATGTTGGAAATATGATTCTATGCCAATTATAAATTTATCAATTTTTAAATTTTTCTCTGCATTAAATTATTGAAATTCTTGCTATACTCTTGAAATTAAAACTGCATTTTTAGAATTAAAACAAAGTTTTTGGATAGTATATCTGATTGAATTTCAATCCAATACTGGCATTTTGTATAAATAATAAAAAACACATATTGTGCATTTTCCGAAACTAATTTTATGAAAACTGCAAGTCTGTCTATAAGTGGAAATATTGCCGAAAGACCGGCAGTTTTTTTAAGTGTTTTTAAGCAATTTTTAACTGTGTTTCTATTTAATATTTCCTTTGATCCAAAAAGTCTAAAAAAACGATATGATTTTTCCCCCTAAATAAGCTACCAACTCTTGATAGACATTATATTTATCTATCATTTCATCTCAATATTTTTGAATATAAAAATCATAAAATTTATTAGCTGAATTTTCCAATGATTCTTGTAGATAAAAAATGCATAATAAATACCCACTGTTATGATGAATGTCTGATAATTTCTGTTGTTTATGAAAGTGACGGATAAATGTATTATTTTCCAAATATAATTCCGAATTCTTATAAACCAGCTCTTATAATAAAAAAATGAACTGTTTTCAGATTTTTTTGTGGCATGCAGCCAACTTTAAGAGGTTTTTCTTTTTTTTTATTCTTATATTCTGGCAACGTAAATCATTCAATTACTCTTCAGTTTTTATTACGATTAACATCAACCATTAACACTACTCAGCACAATTCATTCAACAGGAAAGTGAGATATTCAGTGTTGAATTATTCATATTGTCTTTTTCAACCTCTAAGGCGTTCGATATATTTTAAAGAGTACCAATTTTAACAAGACACATAAGAATAAATGTTGCATATACATTCTAAATATGTTAGAACAAATTTGAAAGCTCACAAACTAATTTAATTCTTATTAGAGTACTTTTAAATTAAGATATTACATTTATAATAAACAGTTTCACGGATTAAAAATATGTTACTAAATTTTAACTCAAAAATTCCTTTATATTCATTTAATATGAAGGTTTTTGCACAGCATTGAGTAATTCAATATATGGTATTGTCACAAAGTTCCCGGAATAAGTCAATTACAAAGTATTTAAAAACATAACAATAATTTAATGTTACTGGCCTTCAAAGCTCTCTGCATCCAGACACTTGTTCCAGCGTTCGTATAATTCAGTGTTCAAACTTTTCCAACTCACGGAACCCCTAGAACTTGAAAGTGATTTTGTTGAACCCCTAGAACTAGAAGGTGATTTTGTGAAACCCCTAGAACTAGAGGATGTTTTGGTAGAATCTATTCCATACACATAACTCAATGAATATATCTCAAGGTAATATTTAAAGTAGATCAACAACAGAACAATGTAAAGAAAATTCAAAGCATCGCATTTATTATTAAAAAAATTAATTTACTCTTAATAAAAAAATTTTCATTAATAATATTAATCTGTGATAGAAGTGTCGCCTACATATGCAATATATTTAGTAATAGGGGTATTTGCTTTTTTTTGCACAAACTGTAGAAGTCTAGGTCTATTGATATTAAATGCAATCGCATTGCATATTACATTTGTTTTTATACTTTGTTTTTGTTGCCACTGCATTGAGAAATATATTTCCCTTTAACACAGTTTTCTAAATGGCATTAAAATGTTTACAGCTGTGTAAGAAATCCGGTGTATTTTGCATGAAGTTGCAACCTAAATTTTAGAAGCTATTCTTGCTTAAATTTAGATTTTAACATCAACTCTGTTGATTTGATGTTCCCTTTCCTTCTTTATATGTACTGTTTTCCATGAATGTCAAAAGGTCCATTTCCATTAGAAAACTATTTAGTTTTGCAAGATATTGTGCTAACCACCGAGTATAAAATTATCTCGTGTAACCCTAGATAGTAAACTATAGCATATTCACAATCTACTAGGAAGTATATATATAAAAATAAAACGTTTTAATATATTGTCATAAAAGTTTAAAAAGTGTTGCGAAATAAAATTATATATAAATACAATTTTCCGTTGTAATGAATAGGATGAACTTTAGATACTTGTAACTATACAAACTTCCTAGACAACGTGAATCCATTTTCATTCATTTTTATTTCTTCTCGATTTTTTTATTGTGACTCGTGGAACCCCTGGGTATACCTTGTGGAGCCCCAGATTTACGTGGAGCACAGTTTGTAGACCCCTGTTATAATTGTTCAAAACATTCCTGGAATCCATTTTTTGAGAGGTCCTTCAGTTGTTTCGTTAAATTTTAGATCACCTATTCTGGATGCACAAAATGTGTTCCTTCAATTTCATTTTCAGTCGTAGAAACAAGTAAATATCCTCTGGTGATGGAACAGTTTCCGTATGCCTTCTTCAGCGTCTCGAGCGTCTCAAGGTGATTTCTCGAGCAAAACACAGAATTTCATGTTTTGCTCGAGAGCGACATTGAGAAATCCAACGAATGAAAAATTCGCTTTCTGAGAAATGATCTGCAGCTAGCACTAACAGTACATAAAATGAATTCCAAATAGCTGTGTGTTTTCCTTAGTAGTACTATCAATCTCCCAAAAAGATATTTCCCCTCCAACGATCACCTGCGTGAAGGTAAGGGGCAATTACGAGAACATATTGACTCTTGTAGACAAGCAACAGTGGTTAATATCTTGAATGACTAATTATTATATTCGAAGAACATTAATCTTTTTTGCACAAATTATATTTTTGCCACTATGCAAAGAGTAACAAAATAATTTCGCTCTTAAAAAAAAGAAACGAGCCTTATAGTAGTCGCAGACGATGTGTAACATCTGAAATGTTATCGTGGTAAATTCGCAATAGCAACTTAAATCCTGAAAAAATGAATCGAGTATGATTGGAAATAATTTTCTATAGAATAATATCTTTAATGAAAATTTTATTTAATTAACACAAGGAGTAATGCAATTTTTTATCAAAAATAATTATTCTTGTTCAATTTGGGGAAGAGCGGTAATGATAACATATGATAATTTAAATATGACACATATACTTGTGATTTCAAAGTATTTAAAAACCGTTGAAAAATAACGTCAATAACAGTACCACAGTTAGTTGTCGAAACATTTCGATTTGTGTTCATTTCGAGCTTGAGTTCATCATTCAAAAAAGCTATGAGTGGCTCGGCTTCTAGCAAACTGAAGTTAACTTTAAAATCACCACACAAAATCTTGGGAAGCGAGTGATAGTTTTTTTTAAAAAAAAAAAAAAAAAAAGAGCAGAACCACCTTCGGTATATGGTAAAAGTACAAAATGCAGAAATCTTTAGTTTTTAGAACAGTTTGATTTGGAGAAATGTATACGACCACCTAAATCACTGTTTGTCCATTTTCAAATAAGGATTCTGCCGCACACATGTCCCCAATATCGTGACTAATAATACCCAGTCCACTTGTTTGACGATAAGTAATATCCATATGTCAAACCACAACATGTGAGTTGTTCTGTTTACAATAGATCACAACACCAGCTGCTATGTGGCCCGGTCGTTTAAATTGTACGCAGCAGTCGAAGTCAGGTATCGAAACACGTTCGTCATTGTCTAACCACGACTCTGCCTAAAGGACTTAGCTTCTTCTCTGATCCTAAAGTGAGAAAACAAAAACAAAGATCCCACGGCCTAGACAGCAGGGGGTGGGGGATGGGAGCGGAACCCCTCCTGAATGAAGGAGAAAAAACAGAACTTCAATGCCAGGTTAGCGAAGAGACACCACCAAGTGCGCTGATTGGTCAAATTTTATAGCGCGCACTTCCCCAACTTCCTGCTACGCATTTCCGTCCCTTTTCATGAAATCACTCCCACAAATCTCCAGCAATCGAGAGGAAAGATGTTACATATCAAAAATTCGTGATACCATTACTGTTTTTGCGGACAACATTTGAGTGATTTTAAAAAAATTGAAAAAACTCTCTTATTCCTAACGGTAACAATAATGTCTTTCCTGCAGGGAATTTATTACTTCATATCCTGTCGAAAGATTTATTTTAGTTGAAAATATTATGGGCTATAAAATTATGTGGCATCATACTCACATGATAACTACAAACACGCAATTCCAGACAATCAGCTCATGCTCTTTGCTTTTGCCAACTTTTCCTTTTTACAGATTATTTTAAAAATGAAAATTTGGGAGCAATAATAATGCACGGAGGTAAATAAAACGCCCTTCATTTAAAAATAGACATATAATTTAAGGGTTTATTTTATTTTATTTTTTTATTTAGGAAAAACATTTTGAAGAATCTTATTATTTTAGCATCTTTATCAAATAACCAAATCTGATGAAATTTTACTTAAAATTTGCGAGTAAAACAACAAGTACAAGTCTAATGTCATTTTTGAATTCAATGGAGATCACGTGATTGCATTTATCATGTGACCTTCATAAATTTAGCCCATTGTAATGCTTGAAGAATTGACCTTACTAAAACAAATAACAAAAATAAAAAATTATACGGAAAAGACAAAAAATACTCTCGTTTCAGGGAAAATTTTCTTGTTTCTTGTTCTCGTCATTTTGCTCTGCTAGCTCTTTGTATTTGTAAATGCCTGCTGCTGCTTTATGTGTGTGTTGTTAATCGTATAAATGTCTCCATGTTAACTAAACAGTATTACTACTCTACAAGTCTCCTCCATTATGTCAATATACCTACAGTATAATATACGACGGATAAATCTTCGAGACCAAGTCCTCAATAGTCAAGTTATTCACATATATACGATTTTCTTCTTGTCGCTAATCGCTAAACTGAACCAAGATTAAAATATGGAACTCGAGAGAAAATAAATGCACACACATGTACACACGCATATGTATGAGGCCGCTGTAGTGTAGTGGTTATGGTCACGACCTTGTGGCTGGTGTGTCTCGGGACCGAGGCTAAGATTTACGAGGTCAGTAGGATAAAACACAATTTGCAGAAAAATTTAAGAAACTATTGGACGTTTCTAAATTTTAACTTTAATTTATATTGTTTCACAGATATTATTCCTCTTAAATTCGTTGTAACATTTAAATTTATTCCAGTCTGGAACATTATAAAATATTTTAATGCAATGGCGATATTAAAGTATTTCTGTGAAACAAAAGAATTTTTTCCCCATTAAAATATGCTAAATATTCTAAAAAATGCATACATGTAGTTGTTTTTTTACTATTACAAGCAGTGAATCAATGTCTTCTAATGTAATGCATTAAAAATTTGCATGTTTCAATCAGTGTACTTATTCTAAATACATATATACTTTAAAACTTTAATTTTTTCAAAGAAAGAAATCAAAAATATACAAACAGAAAAAAATTAAAACATGTTTTACGTTATAAATAAGTTATTCAAATTTTAAAAGCAATCCAACTTGAATAATCTCTGAAGGTGTTTGAGGGGAAAATACTTGCTGGTGATTTTTTGTAGGCACTAGCTCTCGAAATTGTCCTGCGACTTAATTTGTGTAAAGAGCCTTTTTATTCTCCTAGAAATAGTCGCATTTCTTGGCCATTGAGAAGCGTTACTTTCGCATTTTTATTTTTTCAAGCTGTGCTTTCGAGCCTCTTTAAGAAAATATTCGACCATCAAATATTTTGGAGCCAAGAGCCTTTTTTCTTAAAACTAAGAAATTTTTCATAGCTTATTTTTTCTTTTTGAGATTGAAACAAATATTTTAGAGTTTTTCGACTTTTTGTTTCGAGATATCAATGTATACAAACATGAGCGTTTTTACTCTCATACAGTTAGATGCTTAAAATTCAAATAATAATCCTTATTTCATTATTATTATTATTTTAATATAAAAGTTTAGTAGGGTTTTAAGAAATTCAAACATTTTTATCTATGTTTCAACTTGTTTTAATTTTTAAGTTAACTAAAATTAGAATAGCTTTTATTCTATCAAGCAATACTGACAACCCCCATTACAATTTATTGTAATAATTCCCATATTCATACACACACATATATATATATATAAATATATGTAATGCTCTTCACCGGAAGGTGTTTGAGGAGGCTTGGTACCTTTTAATTTTATTTATTGATGTAGAAGAACATTTTAAACAGTAAACATGCAACTGGACATCATAACATAGAAAAACAGACAACAACGAGCTGCAGCTGGTTAGGATATCATGAAAACAAAAGACAGTTTTTCCAATATCTTGGAGCTTTTATATGAAGCGACAACCGGAAAGAATCCGTGTGACTTCCAGGGACGAAGAGTATGATTGCTGGGAAAATATCTTTTGATAGATTCTGAAGTAACCTTACTTTAAAAACTCAAGCTTGTTATTTTCAAGTGATACGGTTACAATTATACCATTATGCGGGTAAGCTAGTTAATTACTTACGCACGGATTACAAATTACAAAGTTGCTTAAAGAAACAAAAGGTAATTATTACGCATATATATATCACTAAGTTGGCAATATAAAGTATTTCAAATTGAATATTTTTTAATGTAATCATATTGTTTATAATCTCAAAGCTTCTTTTTATAAAAAAAAATTGTAGCTTTAATTTAGAGTTTGATTCTTTATACTGAAAATAATTGCATTAATGTTGTCATGAACTCTTGCCTGCCGGAGTGTGAGAATGTATCAAAGGAAGAGACATCTTCGTAAAATAAACACTTTTATTATGACAATCAATTCACTATCTAAATTCGACCTAAGCTAGAAGAGCCATCAATTCAAACATACTAATTTAAATTTTATAATAATAAATTCAACACATATTGTGAATAGTAGATCCTTAGCAAGAACAAGCGCCTAAAATGACCTGTCATATCTCACTTCTTGAACCCTGGCAATTTCAAATGTCACTTCTGTTATTCTTTTCAACTGTTTCAACTATGACAATAGACAACCTCACACTAACTTCCCTCTTCGTTTGATTTTAAATATTAACTTTCAATTACAAAAATCACGGTTCCTTGACAGAAAGCTGTTTTATATAATTGTGTGACATTACAAATATTTACCCTACAGAATTAGAAAGAATCATGTATTACAATGTTTTAGAATAATTATCCCTTAATCTTAGTCCTTCATTGTTAATTCCTTTACACTTTTAAAATAATATTACAAAAACATTTATGTTATTTTTCTATTTACTTTGCATACAGAAATAACACAGCATAAATTCAGTTACTTCCAATATCACGTTTTCATTTTTTGCAAGCCAATTAACAGAAATCGAATTGCAACACAATAGCTTATGTGAAAATCAACATAACTACTTTGTAATTATGTAAATGTATCTGCAGTGATGTCGTAAACACATATATTGCAGTAAAAAACTGTACATTCAATAAATAAATATAATAAATAGTTATGGGTTAATAAATAATACCAACAAGGAGTATATTTTTGTATTCGTTTTCCTTATCACAAGGTTTTAATTTTCCATGAGACCCATTACCACAAAAAAGTACAAGAATTCCAGTAATTATAAAACTTAGATATTTTTTGAAATTAACTGTTATAGGAAAAATTTATTTTTTGAATAAGAATAACGTTTAAAAAGTAATTCTTGATTCTTAAAATTGCTGTGGAAATGTTCTAATGTATATTTAAAAAATTTTATTTAGCTAAAATTTCGTTAAAATATAGACTCTATTGCAGAATGTAAATTTTTTTATAGAAAAAACACACACAAATAACTTACTTAATATTAGTAAAATTGGGCTTTATATATAATGATTATATATAATATTTTCTGGTCTACGATAACTTCAAAGCATTTACATTTGCTTTAGCACTAATAAGCGTAACTGACAATGTTGAGTTTAATTTTTGTGGTAAATATTCTCTTAAAATAATAATAATACGTCTTAAATATGATGCAACTATCTTTGACCAAAGATAAATATTTAGCTAAATTATATTAATATTGAATTCAACAATCAAGCGGGTGAAAAGTTAAATAAGAGGGATTCATTTGAATATCAGGCTAATAATTCTCTGAATGTGTTATGTATATAAGCTTCGTTTGAACTTATCTGTCAAATATTTGGTGTCCTTTAACAGTTATTCATGCAACAATAAACTTCAATGTAACAAAAAATATATTAATAATACAGCAAACTCTCAAATTGGTAAAAATCGATCAAACTTTCGATTTTTTTTTTGTTTTGTTTACTTTAACAGAGAAATTCTTGCAATCACTGCTACTGTGAAAAGAATTTTCAATTCCGATCATTTTTATGAACGCTATGCTCTTTTCATTTCGAATCCTGTTTGATTGCGTCACTTTTTTTACGACTTGTCAAACAGACATATTTTATTATTTTATAATTAGATTTGTTCTATAAAAAATTCAAGATTTAGCATGTCTTTAAATTGCATTTTCAATCATTTTTCAGACGAATAACTCCAAATATGAATTCCTTTCATATTAAAAATTTGCTTAATACTGAACATTAGATATGTTTACTATAACAATACAAAGAAAATTAGTTAATGACTTGTAAATAATATGGTATTCCTCAGTTATACTAATAATTAAAACTAAATTCAGTGGTGCAACAGCCCATGAGAGCCAAGGACTACTGTGCCCATCTCAGTATACGTGACTATTGGGTGTTGAGGTGTATGAGCTGATGTCCCGATCAAGTAGTCAGCCTGAAGCGAAACCCCCAGTGTTTATTCCCCAAGCAAGCCTGGTATTCATTTATCGACCCACTGAAGGGATGAAAGGCTGAGTCGACCTTGCCCATCCCAAGGATAAAAACCCGGACATGTGGTGCAGAAGCGCGATGCGCAACCACTCGGCCACTGGGCTTCATACTAATAATTGCTTTCATCAAATGTGATTGAAGAACTTATTATCAACATGGGCATAAAAGTTTCCATATGAAGAAGTTTTAATGTTTGTCACTTCAATAACTTCAAAACATTCCCTGCACAATACAGTTTTCCCAACTGCAGTGAAAATTTGCACAAATATTCGCTATAGGTATATAAATATATGCTAGGGAATGTGTTTTATTTAAGCGTGGAGGAAGTATATATTAAAAACAAGGGAATATAACTATAAAAAACTAAAAAATTCAACTTAAATAATTTTAAAAACATTTTTAAGCAAATACGAAAAACACCTTACTAAGTTTTATTTTTATGTATAAAATAAACATTATGATGGAGTATTGACAGTGTAAACTGAATGTGGCCGCGCATGGAGTATTCTGAAATGTATTAATTGTACGGTTCAATTAAAAAATTAAAATTAATAATTTGAATAGCTCAAAAATCTTTAAAGATATTTCGCTAAATTTTGTTCATTGATGTCTGTCAACACATTACACATTTCTTACAAGTCTGAAAAAATTTCATCGATAATTTTTAAAAATAAAATGATTTTGAAGTTGTATCTTTAAAACTGTCATTTTCCAAGGAAACAAAAGAAATAAAATTAGTTCTAGTTCGCAAAGCAAACATTGTATCATCCTAAATCTTATTATATGTTTCAGTATTCATTATTCACATGCTTTCCACATGTTTCTTTTTAGCTGATCCTCCTGTCATTATATCCCGTTTCGAAGAGCAAATTATCAATCCTGGGCATCCAGTATCTTTGCGATGCATAGCCAAAGGACATCCATTACCGAAAATAACATGGACAGCTGACGGAGAAAGCATTCCATCTTCTTCACGTTTGCGATTAGGAGATTTTGTCACCCAAGATGGCAGTGTCGTTCATAGTTTTCTCAACATCAGCTCAGTGGAAGTAGGAGATGGCAAGGAGTATTCATGCAATGCTGAAAGTGATTTTGGGCGCGCTTTTCATCAGGCTAAGTTGAATGTGCCATCTTCGCCCGTGGGTCGCCCGTTTCAAAATAAAACTGCATTGGTTGGGCAGACAGCTGTATTTGTGTGTCCTGTGGCTGGATATCCTCTTACGCATTTTTCCTGGGAAAAAGGTAATGTATACATTCTGAAAATGTTAAAAATTTCCTGATATATATTTAAAAATATTTTATATTATATTTTTAGTTTTTTTTACCAACTTTTCCGTGTTTTATTTAAGCTTTATTATGGGTATTCATAGTTTGGTGCAAAGCAAAAATATTGTTATTAATATCTCTAAAAGACCAGTAGTTTCAAAATAGAAGTGTATTATTTTGGTTAAAAGGTATTCTATAACCGTGCTCTTAGGGGAAATTATTTAATATGGTAAATATCTTTCAAAAGTTTTCGCATCACGATACCTAGCATCATATGTAATAAAATGATTAGGAATGGCTAAAACAAGACACGTCATTTGTTGTGAAGTGTATTGTTGAGCTATTTACACATACAAAGTTTATCCCAAAACCACCAAAGCTTTATCTGAAAGCTAAAAATATGTTTTATCTCTCTCTCTCTCTCTCTGTATATATATATATATATATATATATATATATA